>JALXFT010002134.1:820000-979999 GCA_023376895.1 Aspiorhynchus laticeps | reverse complement strand
AGTTGCATTATTAATTGCAATCTCTAACACATTTTGTAACACAACACAGTAAATTGAGCTTGAGTACTTCGATAAGAGAATGTTTCTAACAGATTGTATGTGCTTCCCCAATTATTTTCACATTTTATATGAATTGGCAGTGTAATTGAATTGATTTTTAAACTAAATCAGTTCCCAAGTTGGTTTTTAACAAATCTTGGCTGTCCCTTTTCTCTCAGATCAGACATTCTTTGGCTTAACACTGTAATGACACCTGTTACTTCGCTTAGCAAACCCGGCCAATAATCTGAGCTAACTGGATCATCGCTGCTCTGGAAAACAGATAGACGCAGCTGGTGCAACAGCACAAAGAAGTCTTAGAGACCTGCGAGACATGGGCTGGGAGCAGGCGGCCTGAAGGAAGTAGTTTCCACCCATCTCTGTTCAAGCTTAACCTTGGTAGACGAGACCACTGAAACACGCCAATAGCTGTAACTTAACCGCCATGTCAATACATGCTTGATTTAGCTGTGGGTATATGGCAGGGCAAAATTTCAACTTAGGGCCATATTTCAGATACAATGTTTTGGTAATGTGACAGCGAGTATTCTTGATAATGAGGTGGAACTTTATATAAATGCTTACTTAAAAGTGCCTGTTTATAATTAGTTTTTTCTCCGGGCGAAACCATTTGACAAGGCAGTAAACCCAATTTCAGTTTTGCTGAGTTGTAACATTTTTGTAGTCCTTTCAAAATTGAGAATGTGATCCTTATTGGTGCAAATTAGTTAAGGTAATTTAAACCTATAAAATAAAACTATTTCCATAATGCCACTATTGATTTATTGATTGATTTCTTTTTCTTTCTTTCTTGCTTGCTTTCAAGAAGCTATTGGGGCATTAGAAAACCTCACTAATGATGTATGTAGGTTAAAAGCAGTAAACAATGTTGGTCAAAACAATGCAGTCAGCTTTACCTGACGGTGGTGGAACCTGTTTTGTCTCTGTTGAAAGTTTAGGTGTGCCCTTATCTTAAAATTTCAAAATGTATATACATCATCTACATAGTAATTCTAGGGATGTAACAAGTCACCCAACTCATGATGCGATACAATTCAGAATACTGATTTCATAATATGATTTTCTCACAATTTTTTAACACAAATTATAAATGAAAAGGTGTCCTTTTGTTATTTACGAACTCTTAACTCTAACTTTGTGAATCTATACTATATCAAACTTCTGAAGGAAACAAAAACAGCAGATGGGCTGAATGAGAATGCTAATTCACTCTCTGACAGGAGGTGGCTCTTATGGAACAGCAGAAATACAGCTTTTCCTTGGTAACCGCTGTAAGCAGCAATGCATTTAATATGCATTATACAGAGGCAAGGTGAAAAGAAAATACCATCAAAACCTTTCTGGAGACCGTTCCCCTCAGAGATACATTCATATAACCTCCCACCCTCAACTGTATCGCAATTCATTTAACATCTCAACCAAATTGTCCCATATTTTTATCGATTTTCAAACGACTCGGGGGGGAATCGTTACATCCGTAAGTAATGCTGACATTTTCACAAACATTAGTAAAATACACCTTCTGTAATGTCAGTCGACTTATGCTTTTAGCCTGTTGTCCAAATACCACACATACAAAGCAGTGCGGAGGGTTTGTTTTCAAGAAATTCCTTCTGGTGTTTTTTTGTCATGAAAAATGTAAGTGCCAACCTAAAGAAAATGATAGGGTGACATTGAGATTTACTGGACATTTTAAGAAAGTCCATAGAGACACTTATTCAGTCTGTTACCTTACCCAGGAGAGATGGAAAAACAATAGAGAGAGGCTCTCAGCAGAAAGATGGGGAAAGATATGACATTTTCCATCTAAACTGCATTGTCCACAAACAGGCTTTCATTGACCTCAGACAGGTTGGTTTAATTGGGGCGTGCATAGCAGGTGATGTTTTTTTTTTCCACGTCCAGATGCTTGACAAATTCTGCTTCATTCACCCTTTTCTGTAATGTTATTGCAGGTGCTGAGACACTTGGGTTGGATCCTTAAAAAGCATTTGCCTTGCGAAAATAAAGCTGATAGTGTGGTAAGTATAAATGCATGTTTGTGCTAAGATGGCTTTTTTTTCTAATGAAAATGGAAAAACTTTTATATACAGTGCCGTGAAAAGGTTTTTGCCCCCTTCCTGTTTTTAATTTTTTTTTGCATATTTGTCACACTTAAAAGATTAAGATCATCAAAAAATGTTTAATATTACACAAAGATAATGCAAGTAAATACAAAATGCAGTTTTTAAATGATGACTTCATTTATTAAGGGAAAAAAAGCTGTCATATACATACATACTAGGGCTGCACGATATTTTGACACGATATTAAAACTCACATTGCGATATTTTGTTTTTCTGCAATATATATTGCGATATGAAGAAAAAAAAAAGATTTTAATATCTCTGTTTGAAAAAAAAAATCAATGATTGTGGTGATTTTATAGATGAGTAAATCAGCATAGAAAATAAACAAATTACAACCATAGCATCTGCGTGGCTCTTACCTTGTCTACACCTGACGCGCGCGACGCCACAAAATACTGTAGAACCCATAATCAGTGATGCTGTCTGTCTACACTGGATGCATGCGCAGCGCACAAATTCCCGCTCTAATCCCGGTCTAAATCCCCGCTCTAACTGATGCCTCGCTCTATTTATGACGTACTGACACAAAAGTTCAAATTATTTGTAACCGTAGCTTTGTTGCGTCCAGTGTAGACAGACTTTGGGGCCATAGGCCGTTCACATGTTGTGGCTAAAAACGCGTGGAAAACGGCAGCTTTGGAGCTCGCGCCGTGGCTTCTGCCGTTGCTAAGCAACCGTGATCAGCGCGCTCCTCGAGAACGCGGAAGCTTCAGCAAAGGATTAATGGATTTCCAGCTCTGAAATCTTGCAGTAGCTCTGCTACTAAATTTATTTAAAAATGGATATCTCTGTACAGCTGGTGTAGATGCAGTGTCTGTGTGTGAGCAAACAATCAGTATATACTGTATATAACGAAAAGTATAGGCCTACTAAACATCGCACATCCTGCGATGTGACTATTGCGGATGCGCACATCGCGATATCGATGCTGAAACGATATATCGTGCAGCCCTAATACATACATACACACACACACACACACACACACCACACACACACACACACAGTGTTTTTTGTGAGACTTGTGGCGGCAGGTGACGTCACATATCAATTTGCATATTTATGACGTCACTGCATCAAGTTTGCATTCTGACAAGTTTTGGCACTTCAGATCTGTTCTACTCTATGAACTGTCACATCGTCTGATAAAATCAATATACATCTAACTTACACTAAAAAGCGACTGTATGCGGTGGTTTTGGCTACATTACTGTTTTGTCTCATTCAGCGCACTGCCTGCGTCTGAGTAACAAACTATGCGCATATTAACAGACGAATTATGTTCATATTTAAAAGTCCAAACAGTCAGTAAGTGACAGGTGCTTGGAAACGCTGTTTTGTAAATGATTTACTGATGAGTCTGCTGCGGTACGGCCAGCTGAATGCGCTGCTTCTCTGCCGCTCGCTGCACAGAAGAGACGCCGAGAGAGGCGACACTGCGCCAGGAGAGTCAGACCTCGCACTCGCGGGGCAGTACTGGCAACTAGGGCTGGGTTTTTCGATTAATCGGGTTTTTTTAAATGACGTCGATTCGATAATCGATTCTCAAAAGCTGCGAATCAATCTTCTCCTGTAACGTTATTTATTTCAGCACACATTTAAAACGAGATCTGATTAATGTGATTCTTATCATTAGTCTTCTCCACTAGATGTCACCCTTATTTACCTCACGCGATGTTACAACAGAAAGCCTGTCATTCATTCAGTGATTTTCATGGCAGAGATACTGTTGACAAGAACCAGGAACAAAGCCATATGCGTGATTCGTAATGCTCAGGTGAAATGCTGTAGTAATATAAATCTGTGGAAGCATTTGATATCACGCATAATGCGCCATGATTTCCGCAATTAATGAATGGCGGATGGCGTGACGCAATGTTGTGTTTACTACACACATAAGCGCGGACGACGCTCGCGGTGTTTTCATCTTCTGCCATCTCACTGTATGATGATATTAACACACGGATATCATCTCCAGCTACTCTGAGAGTAATTTCCATTTGCATTTTACCGTTTAATTTGAGAAAACTTCCGTCATATATCACATACACAGCAGCTGCAAGTTCCTCACATCAAACCGTCAAAATAAAAGTTTAGTTTAACGTTAAGAACGTTAACGTTAAGAAACTGTCAGAATATATTACTATTTAGCCGTTTTAAGACTCAATGCTAATAAATATTAATACATTTTTATTTTTAAATGAATAATCCCATTTGTTTTCTTTTTAATTTTAACAGTAAACCTCTGTTGTGCAGCACTTTGTTTGCCAAAAAATAAAAGGGTTTAATTTTCATTTGATTAGGATAAATTAAATTAATGTTTTATGCCTTCATCTGATTACTAGAAAAAATAAGAACATTTTATAGGGTCCTATTATTGTTTAAGAAAGGAGATACAAAAAAGAACAGGTTTTAAAATGCAGGCCTGTGGCCTTGTGCACATTCAAAATGACTGTAATTAACTTCCAAAGGTCAAGGGGTCATAACATATCCTGAACAGCACAGCATTTTTATAGTGTGTAATGTGATCATATACTACCTTCAGACTACCTACCTAGAATCATGATGGCATTAAAATGTTTTAGGGTATATTAATATGCATGTATTTGGCAATTTCATATTATTTGCTTACTTTCTTCACTTCCTGGTGAGCAGTGTTAGCAGTTATATTTTTGCCTTCATCAAAAATAGTTCCAAAACAATCCGAAGCAGGATAAATCATTGCATGTCTCAAAGCAATAGGGAGTGACCAATCAAATTAAAAGGCCTACTGCTACTCATTTATTTTGTAAAAATGTAGTGTTTTGAAGTCAGCGTTCACTACAAAAACATAATTATAACCGTTATCAATTATCTTCAGTCATGATTCATTAACTGATACACCCCAAACCCAGAAAGCAGAGTTTCCCACTGATAATTACAGCATTGTAGTAGTGTTAATGTGAAGGCAACCATTATAATATGCACAAGACTGTCATCAGATCACATACTTAGATGGTGCCTAGGATGTAATTTATAAATTCAACAATCTGCTTTTTATAATAGGCCAAAGGTTACAGCTTTATCCCGAGTTGCCTTTATCGTTAACCGTTACGTTTTGAGAGCAGACAAAAACTTCTTAATGTAATCGCTAATGCTAATGCACTCAAATAAGAACAATGAATGAGTCTGTGTGTACTGGCACTCTAGCTAAAGTAAGTGATTTTGGCAGGTGGTGATATGATGTAACCCTTCTGAACAGCTCCAGCGAGATCATGTTCCAGCAGAGCTTTAGGCAGTGCTTGTTCCACATGTTCCAGACAACACCCATCCTAAAGGTCTACATGTGTAAAAAAACACACCAGCAGCAGAATCGGGTCGAAGGGTAGATACCTCTGTAGTTTCTTTATCGCTGTAGATAAGATGCCTCCCCTGTTAACCAGGTCTCCACAGACCTTGATTATGTTACTCATTAGTCATTTCTGCTGTCTGAGTTGCGTTATAGTGAGTTCCTGGAAACGCTGTCAGTGCACTCAGTTCATATGGAGATGAATAACTCTCGTAACTGACCGGGAGTGGTTAAGCCAATCTGCTATTGATTACTGGCTTTCTCTGAGCTCCAGCATTGATTATGGTAATTTATTTGCCTGGTCATGGCACTTGTATGGTACTATTATGGTAATTTCTTTTGCCTGGTCAGTTATCATTCATTTATCTTCTGCTTTTTATCACATTTTGGATACTCTAGGTATGCCAGATAAAGCAACACTTTTGAGGTTACATTATTGCAATTCTGACAATAACCGTTTGAATCTCACACACACAGACACACACACACAAAATGTCCAGATCATATGTCACCCCAATGTCAAAAGAGGGAAAAATAATTTCTACAATTTATTACCGATACATTTATTTTTTGGCAAGGCTCCATTAAATTGATCAAAAGTGACAGTAAAGACACTTATAATATTACAAAGATTTCCAATTCTAACAAGTGCTGTTCTTTTCAACTCCCCCCCCCCCCCCCACATAAAAAAAGGTTTCCACAAAAATATGCAGTAAAACTGTTTTCAATATTGAAAAAAAAAAAAAGTTTAAATGGCTACTGAAAATTCAGCTTTGCCATCACAGTAATACATTACATTTTCAAATGGTAAAATAGAAAACAGTTATTTTAAATTGTAATATTTCATTATTTTACTGTTTCTACTGTATTTTTGCTGAAATAAATGCAGCCTTGGTAAGAAAAAAGCTAATTAGTTCAAAGCATTACGACAAAATCCCACCGACCCCAAACCTTTGAATGCTAGTATAATGCACAAAGAAATTTAAGCTCGTTTCAGATTATTCTTTTTGTGACATTTATTTATATGAATAATAATCACATTTAATCACATTTCTTCTTAAATACTCACCATATGTCTCTAATCCTTTTATTTTTTACAGTAATGAGTTTTCTTGTTTTAAAGAATTGAGGGATACATATTAATGCCAAATTCTGTCATGAAACTCTAGATGGCGCAGGCTGATGGGTCGTTAACGCAACTGATGATATTCTAGCCTTAAACTAATTGGCACAAGCTGATTGGTTCAGGTTGCATACGCAGCCAATGAGCTTGCTGCTTTACATTTAAATGGCTGTTTAGCATTCACTTGAGCATTTCGCAGCGCGCTTTCAGAGTTCCTTTGAAACCCTTCACCTCCCCAGCTCCACTTGTATAGATCTGCTTGTTTAGTCTTAAATACTCAAAGCACCGTATAGGCATATGCATTAGCAGTAGCAAGTTCCTGTACTTGATTTGCAGCAGCAGCAGTAATTTAGGAGCAGCAGCATAACGGATATATTCTGCCAAGACCAAATACTGTACATTAACATTGTCATATCCATTATAATGCTAAAATCTTCAGAGAGTTGTCATGATAGAAATAACACAATTATTAAAATAAATGTTTTCTTATTTCTTTTGTCTTTGTGGCGAAATAGGCTGGACAGGTTTTGTGGACAGGTTTTGTGAGATTCAAGCCTTGAGGTGCTGCAATGCATTCTGCTTTTCACTTAGCTCATAATGCATTTGTCCTTTGACATACACTTCAATGCCTCCCCTTTGGTCCAACATGGTGTTGAATTTAGTGATTCATACTACAGAATGACTGTGTAGGCTGTAGGCTGTAGGGTCAGCTTCAGCTGCTTTACTCATAGTTTAGCTCTGTAGCTGCTGGCAATCAGGCCACATTTAGTGTCACTCGTTAACAGAGTAAAATAAGTTAATTAAACACACTCAGCACGTCTGTGCCTGTGCCGCAGCACATCAAATCAGCTCCAGGATCATTCAGTTACAAGATGGTAAAATTTTTCACATAGATTCTAAAACAACATGCTGTTGACTTGTTGATTAATTAATCAACAACAAAGGACTAAGTAATGCTGTACATGTAGGTATGCTAATTATGTCACATCAAAATTATATCGAAACAAACAAATCTCTCAATATTGATAATTATTCTCACATTCTTTTTTTTTTTTAGTTTAATCAATTCTAGAAAGGAGCTGTTTTTTTTGTTGGTAACCATGGTAAAAATGTAATTTTCTTTCAAAATGCTTCCTCCTCCTGTAAAAACAAGTCACATTGTTGTTTTTCTAAATGACATGCTTAGAGTTCTCAAAGTGCCGGAGGAGGGCAAAAACATTATGCAATCCCCATGGTCCTCCAGGAATCCAGGCAGTTTAGATCTTGTCCTCATGTTACCTCCCATTCTTGTTGCCCTCTGTCAAGTCCTGGTTTGGAGCAGCACGTCGCCTCCCTTTCCAGCGACTCCCACCTGTGCGGCAAAGATAAAATCGTTGATATTAGAGTCAACATTTCATTTAAAAAATGCAGTGAACAGCCACCTCAGACAGAAAAGTGACAGCCGCGCTCACCCAGAAGCAATGTCACAACATATACAGATAACCTTCCCTGTCTCTGATATGTCCTTCTATTACATCAGCCACAAACTTGTCTGTTTTCAAAAGTTGCCATGTGGTGTTTACTTTAAGCCATTAGGCTCAGGATTTAACACCTCCAAGGATTTAAAATTAGCTTTACAAAAATTAGCCATGCAACAGCATAAAAATGGAGGTTTCAAAATTGTATTTGTGAAAAGATGCAAGCTGTTTGTTTGTAAATGAAATGCCATCCGATCCACCTTAATCTTTGTGATACTTATCAAATTATCAGGAAAAAAAAAAGAAAAAAAAAGACTGTTTTCAATATGTAAAATATAATTTCTTGTTTATTTCTTTGGACTTTATTTTAAAATATGACTTATACATGATAGATCTGCAATCATCTTTACTTTTGGTTGTGAACAAGAGTCAACTTGCAAACGTTCAATACATTTGCAAAGCAGCATGTCTGTAAATGTGCAATTTTGTGGCATTTTCATACTGATTTGTTTGCTAGCTGCAATTACAAACCACAGTAGCAAATTGTCTCTGGTAAGAGAGTGTTGAATTTAATTAGCTTTAAACAATTTTTTAATCACTTTCAGTCAGTCATTGCGAACAATCTCAGAAAATCTATTATATTAAAAAACATTAATCAAGAATTTTTTAAAACGGAATGCATCGATGTAATGTTTCATTTGCATTAAAATGTGTTTATTTAAAAGTCATACATTTCAATTCCATGATGTTTTTTTGTGATTTTGGCTGACTGCTTACTTAAACACTGTTGGAATTGCAGGAGGCTTTAGCGTCTTTTGTCCTTTGCAGAATGACTTTGATCCAACTTTTGTTGGAACCGAAACTAGACGGTTTAATGATCCCATAGTGGCTGTGGTTATGTGCTTTATAGGAGATGGGCTGGATGTTAAAATACATTATCCTGTGTGCAGAGATGACTATATTCAAGCCATCCATAGGCTGACTTACTGAAGAGTGTAAACACTGTGTTTGTAACTGAAGCATCCATAATGGCAGATCTATGTCATCTGTAGGGCAGCGGTTAAAGGATTCTTGATAAAATGCACTTTGAGGCCTACGGCGGATGTATACGTGTTTGACCACAGCCAGTGCGATCCATTGACCTGCTTCTAGGACACTTCACACAAAAGAAGAGTAGGGAGATCCTTTAATGGCCCTGATGTGTCATACTTCCCCCCACCCCTCCATGTTCAGACAGACACTGATGGATCCAGATCCTAAAGTAGGTCAGATGAGGTGACGCGTTAATCTCGCTGGTCCAATTTTATTTTATTTTTCGCCCTTCGGAGAGTATGTTGCATCACAAGCAGTTTAGCCCAGCATCTGTCTTAATTGCTTGTGACAGCATTCGCTAGCGTGTGGCATCTAATAAGCAACGGTCATTGTTCCTGCCGGATTGATTGGGCTGCTTTGCCTTTGAACTCGACCTGATTGTTAGATGCTGATGGAGGGATGCGAGCCATATGCTGATTTCTCCAAAAGCGTCTGGTGGAAATGATGTTGACATAATTGCCTTGAAAAGAGGAAGAAAAATGGTCTGGATGTGGGGTGACGGTAGCACGTCTGCTTCAGAGCTGCTCTGTTACGTGCTGTGACATTACTTTGGTTTACAAGTAGCCAAGTGTTTCATGAAGAAATATAATATAAAAATTAAATGATAATTTTATGAAATTATTATACCTGGGTGTGTGTGTTTGAAAAAAAAAAAAAAAAAAAAAAAAAAAAAAAAAATATATATATATATATATATATATATATATATATATATATATATATATATTGATATATTAGTGCTGTCAAATGTTTAATCGCATCCAAAATAAAAGTTTTTGTTTACATAATAAATATACACAGTACGCACACATATTATGTATAAATACACACTCATACAGTATATATTTAGAAAATATTTACATGTATATATTTATATAATTTATATTATAAATAAATATTTAATATATAAATATTACATATGTTTCTTAAATATATACATGCATGTGTGTGTATTTATATATACATAATAAATATACACAGTACACACACATATGTAAACAAAAACTTTTATTTTGGATGTGATTAATCGTTTGGCAGCACTAATAAAAAAAAAACATATATATACAGTGAAAAAGTGTTGGCCCCCTTCCTGATTTTTTTTTTTTTGGCATGTTTGTCACATTTTAATGTTTCAGATTCAAACAAATTTAAATATTAATCAAAGATAACACAAGTAAACACAACATGCAGTTTTTGAATGAAGTTTTTTATTATGAAGGGAAAACAAAATCCAAAACACGACGATCGATGTCGATGATCGATTAAACAACGATCGATCATGGAAATGATCGAGAATTGACATCCCTAATAAATATATATATATATATTAGTGTTGTCAGAAGACCCGGTACTTCGGTACCAAGTCGGTACTAAAAAGAAGAAAACGTCACGGTACCAAGTTTCTTTAAGTCCCGGTGGTACCGAGGACCCGGTCGACCCGGTTCTTGCTGCGTGATCTGAAAGCTGCTCAGATGCGCTCTCTTCATAAAAGCACTGAGACGTGCGACATCAAACGGAGGAAATGCATCAAACTAACAACACTTTAAAGACTGACACCCGGATCAAATGAAAGAGTTCAAGCAGGTAAGTTTCAATTTAATATTTAGATATTCTGTTATGAATATTATTCCATATTTGAATTTGAATGTCGGATTAAAATAAACTGCCGTTATAGCGGAGTTAATCCTTAGCATAAGCGCGGCTAACGCTAATATAATGAGCATTAGAATGAAGTTTCTTTATTAACTACTTAATGCACCTATAACTTTTATTAGGGTAAAAACAACAGGAGGACATGATGGTATTTACTATTGTTACACACCAGAGGCTTTTAAATGAATTGTGAATCTAAAATATGTGTGTTGGAGAATGTACAAACAGTTAATAGTGTTTATGTCATAACAGTCCGTCAGAAAACAGTTCTGTTTTTTTTTTTTTGCTAGTTAGTTGCTAGTTGTTGTTGTTCTTGGCTGGATAACTAGCAGGTTTAAAAGCCCTTTAAAATTAAATATGTACACAGTTTGTATTAAATGAAAGTACAGTCAAATGTTATCTCCTGTATAGACTTTACGATGACTTCATGTTATTATCTAACATCAACTTACAGTGAGTGAACAATATATTTTTACAACATTAATTAATGTTTGTGAATGTTATTTAATACAAACACTTGATCATTCATGTTTGTTCATTGTGCATTAAATAATTTTAAAAGATTGAACTTTGATTGATTTTATGTATTTGTAAATTTTGAAATTAACCCTAAGAAGAAGAATTGCAATATATAACTATTGTTTATTTGATAGGTCATGTAAAGTGTTTTTGATACTACAGTTTCCTTCTATTTGATATACACTTGTCTTAAAATATATGTAATCATATCTAAATTTATTATAAAAGCTGAGGTTTATTTACTGAAATGTTATATTTTAGCTGGAGTCAATGATCTAATGTTGCATTTGGTCAGACTCAGTCCACTGCTTTACTAATATTATATTTTCCTTTTACAGCTGCAGGAAGATCATGAAGCACCAGCAAACCCTAAAACAGACAGTTTACAGATGTTTTTCAGCAGAAGCAGAAATATGACAAACATTTGGGTGGAACTTGTTTACTTTTTTTCATACTTTTATTAATTGTGGAAAAATTTGAAATAATTTTAAATAAGCATAAAGAATGGCATTGGTTTTTGTGCAGTTTATTTTTGTTTAACTTTATTAATAAAAAAATGTTTTTTAATTAGCATATTTTTGCTTTGGTACCGAAATTGGTACCGAGAACCGTGGATTTTCACTGGTATTGGTACCGAATACTGAAATTTTGGTACCGTGACAACCCTAATATATATATATATATAGAGTCAATCTGCATTAATTCAGCCTGTGCGGTTTTGTTTTGTACAGATGGTTTATGTAGAATAGTTTCACAAAACTAAAGTCAGACCATTTTGTTTTTGCTTCAAATTTCGAAATTATACAATCCAATTTAGATGAAAAACTGCTCATGCTGGATGTATGCAGCCTCTTTGTTTGCATTGTGTTGTTTAAAATACAGTGGTTGCCTCTCATTTTAAATTGAAAAAGAGCACAGACAAAGCCTTAGTTTGTTTATATGAGATTTATTTCATTTGTGTAATTCATTTGATTAATTGGGGTTTGTTTTAAAATTTAGTTTTGTTGTTTGACATTTCAATTTTACAAAGAAATGTGCAGCATTTTATCTGACAATTAATAATAAATGGACACCTTTTCATTTCTTTCTTAAATTTTGTTAGTTTTTTTTGTTGAGAAAATCATATCGTCAAATCAGTATTTCAAAACTGATTTAGCCTCAATAACTAGCTGAAAGAACTGTTGCTAATAAATAGAACAAAGACTTGAGATGTGACTTGGACTCCACCTCAAAGACTTAAGACTTGACTTGGACTCCGCTTTAAAGACTTGAGACTTGACTTATACTTGACCTCAGAGACTTGAGACTTGACTTGGACTTGGACATCAGAGACTTGTGAACATGTCTGATATATATATATATATTGGGATGTAACGGTATGAAAATTTCTTATCACGATTATGGTGACCAAAATTATCACGGTTATCAGTATTATCACGGTATTGTTAAAATGTGCTGGAGATGTTCAAAAAGTACTGACACATAAATCACTTCAAGTTTTATAATTAAAAAGCAACAAACAACAAATAAAATGACTTTTTGTTTGCATAATCACTAAAACAATAACATGACCAATGATGTTCGGATTTTAAATGACAACTTGACTGACACCAGTTTAAGAGCATGTTCAAATATCAAATATTTAGTGACTTTTTCCCTTCAAAAAAGCACTCAAACCTAGTTTCTGAGAATCACCGGTACTGCTGCGCGAGCGCGAGGTGTTGCTCTCCCAGCGCGCGCACACACCTCTCTCGCTCTCTCTCTCTCTCTCTCTCTCTCTCTCTGTGTGCGTCTGCTCTGTTCAGCGCGCGCACACCTCTTTCTCACTCTCTCTCTCTCTCTCTCTGCGTCTGCTCAGTTTCTCTTCAGTGAGCGGCGGAGGAGCAGCTCTTTAATTCAGTTAAACACAGATATTATGTTGCTTCTCTAATTTTACATGCAAGTATAGCCGAAATCACAACACAGCTATTGTCTTTATCTTATGTGTATTTGATTTCATCAGACGACGGCTGGATTATCAGGATTTTTGTGCAGATTAACATCTTGGAAGGGAGAGCTGGTTATTTAGTCTTAATGGGTCGCGTTTCAGTCACTATTTTATATTCATCCCATTGTCTGGCAACAGAAACAGTCAAATATACCAATGAAAACAGTTTTATTGAGAATTTAGCTTCATCAAAATACAGTATGTGGGCACAGAGAGGGAAACAAATGTAATAATAAATAATAAATGTACATTTTGCATTTTCAGAAGAAGAGCTGCCCTGTGTGCAAAAATGTAAACAGGCTTGTGTAAGTAAATTGCTCAGTGCAAAGAAAGAGAAGTAACGGGAACCTGGTATTTCTTTTTTCATGTGTCTAATAGACATGAACATGTTCTTTGAAAAACATCTATGACCTTTGAAACATGTCTACTCTTCATGCTATATGTTGACTATGGTTTCAATAATAATAAACATACATTTACATAAAGCATCCATATTTATCCATGCCCATGTTGATTAGAGTATTAAATTTTTTGAAAAGTATTAATTTAAGGTACATTTAGAACAAATTAAAATGTGCGATTAATTGCGATTAATCGTGAGTTAACTCGTGACAATCATGCGATTAATTGCGATTAATTTTTTTAATCGATTGACAGCCCTAATATAAATATATCTGCTCCATAAATAATTCTATATAACTTATCTGAATTGTTTAAATGTGTAGAATCCACATAAGCTTGTTTTTCATCATCCGGTCAAAATTTACAGCAGGGCATGCAAATTCAGTCCGTTTTTGGCCAGACAGAAACTGCACAAAGGCTGAATGTAAATATACGTCTCTGTAAATCCACTCTCTGACACTGGGTGGTGCTTATAGAAAAGCTGAATACAGCTGTTTCCCATAACCTCCGTGAACAAAGCAGTATTGAGATTAAGAAGATTAAGAACACTTCCTTTAGGTATTACATGGAGCGAAGATGAAAACAAAATGCCATCGAATCGTTTCTGAAGACAGTCAGAACCTTCAGAGGTACATTCATATAATTAATTCATTCATAAATTCATTTGCACAATTCCCTCAGCACTCTTTTAAAACCTCCCAGCTTTTCCGCCCTGTTTTCACTCAAAACGAAAATACTCTGCTGCTGTGCGCACGTGAGACTGTTACTGAAAACTGTGCTTTATGCTGGACAGTATTTATTTATCGTGAGTTGTTCAAATCGTGGTAATCGAATACGGTTTTAATGATAATTCAAAAATGAAACGGTAATACTAACCGTCTGGAATTTTATATCATGATTTATCGACAAACCGCTAATCGTTACATCCCTAATATATATATTTATTAGTGCTGTCAAACGATTAATCGCGATTAATCGCATCCAAACAAGCATACATGTCCACAACATACTGCTGTAGGCATGCAAGAAATACTGCTGCTGCACATATAACATGAATAAACCCCATAGCATACACGATCACCCCGTAGCAGATCTATACAGGTGGAGCGGGGGAAGGTGGTGGGTTTCTGGAGTGCTGCTACTGCTACTACAAACATTAGCTAAGCATTTGAGTAGCGAGCTAATTGGCTACGATACAGGAGAGAAGCAATCAGCTTTGACATGTGATGATGATGTCATAATGTCGTACTGAGTTAGATCTATCGGACTGCGCCATTTAGAGTTTCATGCAAGAACTTTGTATTTCTGTCATCACAACTCTCGGAATGATCACTTCATATCGACATATGATCACTTCATATCGACATGTGACCACGATAATATTGAGACAGTTTTGCCATCATGATATTGATAATATTGTTTTATTTATATATATATATATACACAATGTATATTCCTTACACACACAAGATGATGATAATAATAATAATAGCATTGTTTTTTGAGAATTAGTAAAGCAGTGTTTTATGAATTGCCTAACTATTGCAATACGTCCTTGCATATTTACTATTTTTGTTCATACATGTAGTATTTTCTAATATTTACATTGTGGTTAATATCAACATAATTTAAATATTTTTATTAATTTTTTTGTGAGTTATTATACTGTAAATATGAAGCAATGTTTACTTCATTGATGCACAGAACTTTATGGGTACATACCATTTTGTATAATTAATTTGTAAATACAGTTTCTATTAGTATTTTTAATATTTATGTTGCTGTTGTTTTTATTTAATAAAGGCATTAATATTTTATATTAAATATATGCATATTCTAAATATGTTATTGGGATGGTGAAATAAATATAAATATATTTAAATCTATATCTCAACTGCTGACACTTTAGAATCAGCTATAACCTAAATGCAACTATAAGCAAAGGTGTGCACTGTATTGCTTTTAAAACATTGCTCCATTTGTCTGACCAGCCTGACACCACAGCATGGGTTCCAGCAATAATCTGCGTTTGGGGCAGGACTATCTCTTGGTCCTTTTTTCCTCCCACATCTACTTAAATATGCTGTGGTTTTGTGAATTTTAGGAGTAATAATTTACATTGCTCTTAGAAAGCTGTTTATCTGTCTGTAACATTGCTTGGAAAGCAGGTCAAACATAATCTCTACAATTCATGGCACTCTTGAGACAGATTTTTAATGCTTATGCTTTTGGGATATTTTCTTTTGTGCTTAATTGGTGGAAGAGGAACAATGACTGTGAAGAGTGTCTTGAGGAATTTGCGTCCAACGGTCAGTGTTACACAAGAACACAAGCTCTCCAAGCTTCTCATTGTTGACTGAGGCCCTCAGAGGTTTAAGAGGATCAAGTTCACTGTTGTCAAGGGAGTCGTGTGAAAAGCCCAGAGTACCACTGCCAAACACACACACACCGAAAGTGTAATCAGCCTCTTCTAAATAGTTAAGTGTGTAGTTTTTCAATGCTAAAATACTTTCTCCTCCCAGTTCAATGAGACTACTGTTAGTCAGTCAGCTGCATGTTGACATGAAGAGTGTAAACACTGGGGCTTTGTGGTGCTTTCAAAATATTGCTGTTTGCATCATCAGCCCGACATTCCTAGTCTTTAAAAATAAGATTTACGTAGTTCAGGCTGTAAAATGTCATGTGGTCTGACTACCTTAAGCACAATATTCATGAATTAATAATTCATGATATTCTTGAAGGCTTAAAATTTTTTTATATATATATATATATATATATATATATATATATATATATATATATATATATATATATATATATATATACTGTATATATATATATATATATACTGTATATTAGTGCTGTCAAGTGATTAATCACATCCAAAATAAAAGTTTTTATTTACATAATATCTGTGTGTACTGTGTGTATTTATTATGTATATATGAATACACACACATACAGTATATATTTTGAAAATATTTACATGTATATATTTATATTCATATAATTTATATTATATATATATAAATATATTTAATGTATAAACGTAACAAATTTTTCTTAAATATATACATGCATGGGTGTGTATTTATATATGCGTAATAAATATACAGTACACACATACTATGTAAACAAACTTATTTTGGATGTGTATATATACATATATATATATATATATATATATATATATATATTATTATGTATTAATTATTATATATATATATATATATATATATATATATATATATATATATATAATGATATATATATATATATATATATTAGGGCTGTGCGATTAATCGTATTCGAGCTAGGCAATATCGCATTCATAATCGCAGACGAATCGCCTTCGATTATGAATGCGATATTGCCTAGCTTGTAGGGCTGTGTATTGGCAAGAATCTGGCGATACGATACGTATCACGATACAGGGGTTGTGATACGATATATTGCGATACATTGCGATACTGTAAGCAAGGCGATATATTGGGATATTTCTTATTTTAGGAATAGGATATATTTTTAGGAAAGCTGTCATTAAGAGCACACCACCATATGCAAACCTTAGAAATAAATACATAAAAATTGTTTAACCAGAACACAGTGGGATCTGCATTTGCAATAATCAGTCCCTGTAACATTCAACGTTACTGAACCACTTTTTGTGCAGTACGAGTCAAGGGGGAAAAATTAAAGTGCTTGCAGGATTCTTTACTTAAATGTATGTATAAAATGTATTTTATAAAAAAGACCATATATATTTTTAGACCCTGCTTTAAAGGTTCAAAGTTTAAGTTTACAATTGTAATATACAATGTCATAACATTTTGATCTGAACAAAAAAATCACATCTGCTTAGTATTAATGAAAAATAATGTGCTTGCTGGATTCCTAATGAAAACAAAACAAATTTAAACAATAAAATAAATACAGATGTTGAACATTCTCAGAACCTTTCCACTTGGATTTCACAGGTTTTTCAGTTTATATTTATGTTCCGCGTGGAATCGCAGAGACCGCGACGCGAGCACCGCCCAACTGCACAAAACACCCCCGACCACAGTTGCCAACTCTCGCGAGACAAATAAGCTACCGTAGCTTCAAAAACAAGCCCAAAACAAGCCCAATATTTTTTGATGATTTATTATCATCAATATTATTTATTATCAATTATTTATTACCAATAAATAAGCCTGCAACATATTACAGTGAAACCACTCTTTTATCTATTTTACAAAAATTAGCAAACTGCAACAAAAGTGGGAACAAAACTCATCTTCACATGTGAGCAGAATAGGATTGGAGAGATGGAAAAGGAGAAAAGCACAAGAGCTTCAAAGGGGAGCTGTAACATAGCCACATATTTATAGCCTAAAATATATTGGGATCATTCTATGGAAATGTCCATTTTTCTGTCCCTAGCCTTTACAGAAATATTACACTTAAACACTTTTTACAATTTTTTTATATATATTTTAAAATGAAACAATGATGTGTAATGAATTGCACCTCCTTGAGCCATCAATGTGGCAATATTTGTTTTTAATTAATTATAAAGAATTCCAAGCTCCACAAAACTGTTCATCCCCACAGCCGTGTACAGAGGGAACGTGCTTTATTTTGAGGTCAAAAACAGGTTTTTCTTCCATTTAAAATAAAATAATGTATACATAACTATCCAATAAATGACATAAAAAAAACAAAATGCCACATAAATATTATAGAAAAATATATAAAATATTATATTAAATTATAATATATATTATAGTAAAAAATAAAATATTAAATAATATTATAAAAAATATTTTTTAAAAAGCATTAAGCTGTCATTAAAGTGTATTCATGAAGTCAAAAGGTAATCTAATAATGTGGTCTAAGTTTAAATGTTAAAAAAATAAATATATTTTAAGACATCTTGCCATACCAGGCTATTTGAACCAAATGTATTTACTCAGTATTAGGATATGATATGACTACATGTTTTTTTATATTACAGCTCGTGATAATTAATACATTACAAAACATTGTAAAAATTAGGCTAAAAGAAAGAAACTCATCTCACTCCTCTACGTCTACTTCTGTCATCGCTTGGATTACAGCGTCACGCGTCTTCTTTTTGAATGTGATTTTTCTCCAATGAGGGGCGGAACATATGGCAAATTACTCTACGGCTCTTATATTATTGCACTGGTTGGCTATTAACTGCGAGCAGACAGAGTGTCAATCAATGCATTGGAGAATATGGCGAACATAAATAAAGAAACGAAGTTGCTTGTCAGATGTTCCTAACAAGCAACCATATTTTGTAAAATAAGCCCAAAAAAACGCAACCAGCGACCAGGGATTTTTTCCCGCAACTTTACAAAAAAAGAAGCCCAAAGTCGGGTATAATACGCGGACTTGGCAACTGTGCCCCCGACACGAGAGAAAGCTGCAGCCGCGCAGCGACCCTGCCGCCCGCCGCACGAAGGCTTTTCACACGGGGCGCGGCAAGCGGCGGGACCGAGGTGGAGCTCGCACCACGGTCCCGGGGCGGACATTACCACAAAAGCCCAAATGACGCCACACTTCAGCTTTGTACACCGAAACGAAAGCTGGAGCAGTTCTTTCATCCTCCATTACTGGCAGCGAACTATATTAACGCAAACATTAGTGGTGTGCTCTAATGCTAGTATTTCCTGTCACTGTTTAAGTTCAGAGATGAAGACTGCCATCTAGCGGTCGGGATATGAACTCAAAACGAAACAACTGCCATGAATCCTGTATGATTTTTTTTTTTAAATATCGATATTCCGTTTTTGAGAATCGATACAGTATCGCCAAACAAAATATCACGATACTCACGTGTATCGATATTTTCTTACACCCCTACTAGCTTGTCAGTGAACAACGGCTATGTGTAGTAAATGCCGCTCCATCTGAAAGCAGGTGATGGCGATTAACTACTAATCAAGAAAACGGCTTTACTGACTAGATGCGCATGGCAATTGAATTTGATTAATTGCACAGCCCTACAAAACATTTACTTGGCTACACTACCTGATAATGGATTTATTTTATATATTTTTTTTAATAGAACCGAAATAGTTAAATGTGAATATTAAAGCGTTAAGGCAGAATTCAAAGAGTATTCTTTTTTTATTATTATTATGTTTATTTTTTATTTTGAAGATACTCTTATTTGACACATGAACGCATTTGCAGACTCCCTTCTGCATGGACGACTTTGACATTATTGCTATAAACTGGCCTGTTATCAGTCCATAACTCGATAGCCATCTGTTACACCTTTCACCCAAACCAGTTAAGTAGCATTTCCTCTCAGACTTCCCCCTCAGCCTTGAATAACACAGTATAAACTCTCTCACCCTGAGTGCATGCTCTCCACTGTTACGCAACCCACGCTGCCTTTGATTATACAATGAAGATTACACTACACACCAAGCAACCTCCAGCGCACCAAAATGTCTTCCAAGGCAAAGAACATATCGTGAAATTTGCATTCCTGAAGGCGATTTACGAGGCGCAGATGGCGATGTATCTAATGGAGGTCCATGACCCGTTTCAATAAAAGCTCTTTCTGTGTCACGTCTACAAGGGAATTTCCCCACCCGTGGTTTCTTTACTTGAACTAATGTTGCCGACTGTAAATGCCTGGAGTTCCCTGCTCTGTTTTACAGGCTAGGTGGTCCTGAAGAGCAGGGGTGATTCATTGGAAGGTAGCGTTCCTCCTCAGTATCGACTCAGCCGCTCGATAATATAGATGAGCACTCCGCACTGTTGCAGGGATTTAATTTGGCTATGCTGTGAGATAAAACGCATTGATCCGGTGGCACCGTTCTACCTGATTTGATTGGACGCCACAGTATCTCTGTTATCTGATTGGCCTTGACACACTGCCTTTTGATGATGTTCCTATTTGCATGCTTTTACATATTTTATGAAGGGAACGCAAGACGGGCAACTCTAATGTTCGAGAAGTTCAGCCAGCTAATTGAGCGTTTATCAGCAGGCTAAATCAAAAACAAGCTGTAGTTGGTTAAGAAGGGAGCAGGTAGGTGTTACATCACACAACGGCACCGTCTACAAATAGAACGAAACCCCATCGCTCAAAAAAACGATTACGAGCAAGAACCCGAGGAGGAGACGAAAACCATCCCTCTTGCAAGCAAACCACATCCTATGACTAAACGCAGAGTGATGGGGGAACACTTTCCACTTCACTTCTCTGTATAAATGAGGATGTGATCTGGAATGGTGGACACCGAGGTCATGAGGAAATGGGTCACTTTTCAGATTTATCCCACTTGTGGTTACGCAGCATTTCGATGTGGAACTGAAAATATGTTTGTGCTCGGTGATGCTCTTTTCTGGAGGAAGTCCAATGCTGAGCGGACATCTTGAAATTGTGGCATAATATAGAGCGTTAGCATGAAATATTATTTGAATAAACAACCCTAAAATGTATGTAAACAAATGACCTTGAGAATGTAATGTGTTGCTTGTCTGCTTTAAATCGCAGTTTAACCAGTATTTAGAGAGTGTCAAATCTAGGTCAGGTTTAATTTCAAGTAAATGTTCCTGCGCTAAAAAATTCAACACATCTGTTAGCGCTAACGGACATTTTGGCAGCTCTGTAAAGCTAAAGTCACAATGAATCCAAGTGTCAAACTCAAGTAAACAGGAGTATGTTGTAGTAGCCCTCATGTAAACATTTTCAGTGGTAGATGCTTTTACTGTTCTGTAGTCTTGGTGCAAGAGCGCCCCCACAGTGCAATGGCCACCTTTGGTACTACAACTTGTTATTCAGCCATGCTGGGCTGTGAAGCCCTTGGTAACCTCTGGCAGCATAGTACACACTCTGGTTCGGGCTGACAAAGAGAGCTTTTACCCCTTATTGCACTGTAAAAGAGGCTTTTTATACACGCTATGAGTGGAAGGCAGAGAGCCTTGCAATATCCATATATTTTCCGATGTCATTTTTACCATATATTTTTTGAGCTGTATTTTTGAAATTGTTTTTGTCCTTTCTCTCTCAGGCTAGTGTCCTGTGTGCTGACCTCATGGTGTAAGCAGGTGTGAAGATGAGTATTAGCAGCGATGAGGTCAACTTCCTGGTGTATAGATACCTGCAGGAGTCAGGTAGGTGCTGCTTAAACGAAACGGCTCCAAAACTATAACTGTTACACAGCTTTTGCCTACAGTGATGGTTAATAATGAGCATTAATATCCAAAAAGGAGCAAAAAAAAAAAAGAAGTCTACATGTCTTCTGAATCCACATGAAAATATGCCTATTAGAGTATTACTTTCACTCTTTATTGGAGATAACTCTCAGATATGTAAATGTATCTGTCAGTAATATCTACTATCAGCGTTGGTTACAGTAAAACACTATGACTGTTCACAGTCAGGGTGTTCTTTGAGGGAGCACACACACACACACACATGATACCCTCCGCGTAGCTCTGAGCTTGGAGAGAAAGTTGATACAGCAAGCGTGACACTAAACTGTTTATCATTCCCTCTGGCAGGGTTTTCCCACTCGGCCTTCACATTCGGCATTGAGAGTCACATCAGTCAGTCTAACATCAACGGCGCCTTAGTGCCCCCTGCTGCCCTGATCTCCATCATCCAGAAGGGCCTGCAGTACGTAGAGGCCGAAGTCAGCATCAATGAGGTGAGAGCACAGCTTTATTTACAAAATCAATCAAGGTGCCTATACTTATCTGCATCAAGGATATAAAAAAATAAACAATAACATTTACATATTTAATACTTACTATTAGAATAATTTTTAGATTAATCTTAATTTTATTTGAATCTCTCAAAATATATTTGAATTATTGTCATTTCTCTCTCTCTCACACACACACACACACACACACACACACACACACACACACATATATAAAACATATAGTTTTTATAGTAATATTTAGTAACGCAAACATGTGCACATGTACATTTTTTAATTCATTTTTTTGTTATTTTAAATGTAGTTTTTTTTTTTTATATTTGCACAACATGTATACAAATAAAAAGAGTAAAGATACTACTATAGTTTTCAATATTTATATCATAACATATATATTATAGTAATTTTGTCAATTTTTATTTTAATATTTTCTATTTTAATTTTAAAGTCCTAGTAATTTTGTTTATTTATTTGTTATATTAATATTAGGGCTGTGCAAATAATTGAATGCGATGATCATGCGCATCTAGTCAGTAAAGCCGGTTCTATGATTAGTAGTTATGCTGACAAGGTACGCAATATCACATTCAAAATCGAATGCGATTCATCTGCGATTTTGAACGTGATATTGCGTAGCTTGTCAGCAAACTACGGCTCCGTGTATTAGGGCTGTCAAAAAAAAATTCGAATTTCGAATATTAGTCGAATTTTAAAAAAAAATCCACATTCGAATGCAAAACGTTGCATTCGAATTTTAGGTGTCCGTCAGGCAGCCTTATCAGTGGCGCACGAGATGCGATGAAGATGTAGGTAGGTGTCATTGCATTTTCATGCTTTTTTTTAACTTATCCAGTTGAACCCACTGGATACGTTGTTCATTCAAAATACTGCAGAAAAAGAGAACATTAATGCGGAGATGATGTTGTTTACGTCAAAACTGAAACCAAGCCGTTCACTCAGAACGCAAATGTATCACATTTTCTAGAGGGACATAGAGTAGGATATTTAGAAAGCGATTTAAAATTATTGTAAGTTCAACTTGAAAAAACATGTCTCAAAACTTTATGGCGGGACGGGTCTCTCCCCATTCCACTGCATCTCGTGTTTTTAAATGAAAAAAACGTTACTCTTTGTGATTGGTTTTCCGTGCTTTGTATTAAACTGTGTATATCAGGGGTGTCAAACTCAAGGCCCGCGGGCCTATTTCGGCCCTCCACATAATTTTATGTGGCCCGCGAGAGCATATGATTGTCTTACAAAAAAAATAAAAAAAACCTATGCTACTTTATATCATACATTATGAAAGTGCGTATCAATACCACAAGTTTCTGTTTCTATTTGCCGTTCTGTTTATACGCAGAAATTGACTTTGGTGTGCATATGATACGCAATGGTTTTTTCCATTGATGATGACTGCGTGGACGGCTCAAAGGAATAAAGCGAACCTCATCAAGTGCTCGAGCACCATAGACGGAAAAACACGATGTTCTCCATTCATTTAACGAATTAAAAAATCGATGGAAGCTTTCAGACACGACGTTCTTCTCCTTTTTCTGCGTTATTTTAATGACAAATGTCCTGAGCGCATTATAGCCTGCAAGAGCGCATCAAATGCGCGAGCGCAAATCTCTCCGCAGGCAGGTGGATTCCCTTTCATTCACTCTCACAGAAAACGGACGCGCTCTCTATCGGTCAGACATTATGTGTGTGCGCTCAAAAATGATCTTCTCTCCTGAGTTTAATGTTGCCATAAGTGTGGGCATAAACCAGCAGAAACCTAAATTGGCGCATATGCCAACGAATGTAAATCAGTATTTACACAGCATAACAGTATAAATTTACCTATCTGTCTCGCACGTGTCCCGCATTGTCTGGCAAAATCACATCTACTGTCCTGAAACAGATCTATAGCCAGGTGGTCACCCTAGTGCAGAGTAGTAAAATAATTTGAATCAGTAAATTTTAACGAAAAAAAAAAAATACATTATACTTTTTTAGTACTTTATTTTGTATTTATTTATTTTTGGGTGCGGGAATGGGGTTGAGTATGGCCACTTCTTTTTTTTTTTCTACTTTAAGCATTGATTGCATATCATATGCACGCCAAAGTCAATTTCTGCGTATAAATCGCACGCCAAATAGAAACAGAAAATCGTGCTATTGATATGCATTTTCATGAGACCGGGCTCATTTGTTTTTATCTTAAATGCCATATGTCACACATTCTGTCACACATTCTTAGCAGCTCACAATGATTGGTTGTACCATAAATGTAACAAAAAATGTTTTTAACAAAGTTAATGTTGAACCTGTGTTTGATGATACTTGTCTTTATTTACTTTGATTTATGGAGTAATTTGGATTTCTTAACCTGATAAATTAAAAGGATTTATGTTAAAATAACACAGAGCAATAACATATATTTTTACATCTATGCAAGTGCACATGCAATATTTGTAACTTAAATAGAGTCAGTTATTTAACAATATGTTAAGGAGTAGTAACATTTGTACAGTCTTACAGTTTCAACCGGCCCTTTGATGGCAGCCATAATGTTGAAGTGGCCCTCGGTGAAAATGAGTTTGACACCCCTGGTGTATATACATGATGCTTTTTTGTTTCTAATTGTTTAAGCAATTTAATTAATTAATTATATATGGTTAAACATTATTTTAAACATTATGCACATTTTTTCAAAGATAGTCGTGTTATTTTATGCTTTGAATAACAGTGAATTAGTCAAATTTAGCTCGATGCGCCCTCTTGTGGCCTCAGGGGAGAAGCAAAAAGCTTTCTTTCCTCTAACTGAAATTATGCCTTTTAAATTCGAATATAATTCGAATTTTGATAATATTTACGTACAAAATTCGAATTTAGTTTTTCAGCCATTTTGACAGCCCTACCGTGTATTAAATGCCGCTCCATCTGAAAGCACGTGAAGGAGATTAACTACTAATCACAGAACTGGCTTTACTGACGAGATACGCATGATCATCGCATTCGATTATTTGCTCAGCCCTAATTAATATATATAGTATTTATACATTTTCTTTTTCAGTTTTAGTTATTTTAGTATATCAAGTTAAACTAAATGAACATTGTTTCCTAGAAAACTAGCTGAAATAAAATAAGTTTAGGATTTTTTATATTTTATTTAATTTCAGTATAAAAATTATGGTTAGCTTTTTCAAGATTCAAGATTTTTATTTGTCACATACACAATTATACAGAGTATAACCAGCAGTGAAATGTTAGTCAGGTCCGCTCTATGGACAGTGCAATTATATGGAATACAAACACAAAGAATATACATAAATATATTTAAAAAAAATGAATGAAGTAGAGAATAAAGAATAAAAAGAATAAAATATAAAATAAAATGTGCAAAAAAAAAAAAAAGTGTGCAGGACAGTATACTGTAGACTTAATAAATAATAATATAAGAAGGAATGTGCAAGAAGATGTGCAAACAGGTTGTACAGGGTATTTACATAGCAGCAATACGAATGGTAGAAAAATTATTAATAACTTACTGATTATTAAATGGAGTCATGCTTAGATAATAAATATTATAATTATATAAATATATAATAAACAATAAATATTTTACATTTTAATTTATGTATTATGCTTAATTCATATACATCATTTGCTTTGTGATATTATTGACAAATGTCTTAGTGGTTTAAAAAAATAGGCTTCATATTTATATTGCAAAATTATATATTTTAAAATTATTTTTATAATGGGATGAAATGCATCCTGGAGATGTTTTCATGAGATTGACCCAGATAATGATATTTATTATGATGCACAAAATCCTGTTAACGTTAAATAAGAGCCTGACTGACACTTTGATTTCTGTCTGCAGGACGGCACACTGTTCGATGGGCGGCCAATTGAATCTTTGTCACTGATTGACGCGGTGATGCCTGATGTCGTACAGACCCGGCAGCAGGCGTACCGAGACAAACTTGCCCAGCAACAGGCCGTCGCAGCACCCTCTGCAACCAGCACCAACATGCAGGGTAATGCCAAAAATGGAGAAAACACCACAAACGGAGAGGAGAATGGTGCTCACGCCTTACCTAGTGAGTCACCGAATGAAGCTAAATCACCTTACGCTGTTTATCATTGTTCATAAAAGTTTTTTCCTTAAAATGTTACCTAACAGTTTGAATGTTGTTTCTTTAAGTTATGTACTGTGGCTGTAAATCAAAGAGCTGTTGCTTTTTCTCTCAGTGATGGATGTCGTGACGTGTTTTGGGTGTATGTTAGTCCTCATGACCCTCTGTCTTTACAGATAACCACGCAGACATGATGGATGTGGACGTGGATGTGGAGATCCCTCAGAATAAAGCCATGGTGCTGAGAGGTCACGAGTCAGAGGTCTTCATCTGCGCCTGGAACCCTGTCAGTGACCTGCTCGCCTCCGGGTCAGTTATACAGCCCGCTTGTCTTCTGTATCTTTGCATCACTAAATCCATTCAGTTGTTCATCCATGCTGAGTCCACAGTAGGGACACACCAATCAGATACCTAGATCACTAACTATGCTAATACTGACCTTTTAAAATGGATCGGCATCGGTCAATCATCTCAGATTCAGTACCCTGGTTTAGACACGGGCGTCACTGTCAATCTACAGAAAAAGCACAGGAGTATCCAAAAGTTTTCTTTGGCACTCAATGTAATTTGTAAACGCACATTGTAATTTGCTTGAATTTTTTAATTTTTAATTTTAATTTTTATTATGAGCTCATTCCAAAGAGTGTGGGATAGGAATGGTTTGAAAATATTTCTCGATTTTAATTGTTTCTGATTTTGAGAACCGATAAAAATGATTTGTAGCGTGCTTCCCACCAAAAAAAAAAGACAAGCTTTGTGCCTTGTTACTTCTTTAATATCATTAAACAGTTATTTTTGTTATTATAATACAAATTGCCTTGTGTGCAATATGTTTGTATACAAATCAGTTGTTAATTTTAACCTTTATGGTGAGGGTTGAATTAATGACAATTTTTATTTTTAGGTGAACTATCCCTTTAATCTAATCACAAGCTTGTGAATCAAAATTAAATTATAAAATTTATGTCAATACCCAGCCTTAGTGTGGAATAGATATTATAAACAGATGAAGACTAAAAGCTGGCAGTGGATTGCTCAAGTATCGATATTCGGAAAGAAAGAGTGCGACTGGTGCATCTGTAGAAGATAAAAGTCAGCGAATGCAGAGTTATTTGATCCTCTGGCGCTCTGCAGGTCTGGAGACTCAACGGCACGCATCTGGAATCTGAGCGAGAACAGCAGTAGTAGCTCTACACAGCTCGTCCTGAGGCACTGCATACGGGAAGGTGGCCAAGACGTGCCCAGCAACAAAGACGTCACATCGTTAGACTGGAACGTGAGTTCAGCTACGACACGCTCCCTCTGTTCTAAAACTTTGTGTATTATGAAAGACTAACATTTCCTCTTTGTGTTTATCAGAGTGAAGGTACACTATTAGCCACAGGCTCCTATGATGGCTTTGCAAGAATATGGACTAAAGATGGTAAGCAAACAGGTTTTTTTGCCTTCTGTGCCAACATGCTGTGCTCTGTCATTCCATTCAGCAGACTGATAACTGTTCATTCACAGGTAATCTGGCCAGTACCCTTGGTCAACATAAAGGTCCAATATTCGCATTAAAATGGAATAAAAAAGGAAACTTTATCCTCAGCGCTGGTGTTGATAAGGTAAGAAAAGTAGCTACGGTCTGTAAAGACATAATAGTATTAAATATAATATTAAATATTTAGAATGATTTAAAAAAAAAAATAATTTTCACTTTCATTTAAAATTTTTAGTAATTTTGTTGTTTTTGTCATTTTTCTTAGTTTTTTTTGTGTCTATATAGACTTTATTATTTTTATTATAGTTTTAGTACTTCGTTACAATAAATGAAAATGAGAAAGGTTGCCTTGGCAACTAGCTGATATTATTATTTTATAATTTATTATCATTATCATTTATTTCATAATTTATTTTTTTTATTTTTTTCAATTAACAAAAATATTTTTGTGGTTTTAGTTAACAATAATAACCCTGAAACAGGGTTTCCCAAACTAATAGTTAAATCACAGAAACGTAGAAGTAAAATCATTTATTTTAAAATAAAAACAAAAAACGTAAAATATTATTTAAAAATAAAAATCTAAATAAAACGCTTGCTAAAATATTTGATAATATATTTTTTTATATTTTATTTGTTTACCTGCATGTCAAGTGTCAATTAACCAACATCAGAGAACTGTGAATGTGTTGTTAAATTATTTAAGTATTAACTTTAATATATTAAATCTCAGGGGGTATTTACTCTACATATTTCTAGAAGAAAAAAAGTTTGGGAAATTCCTGACATAGAACATTAGCATTGCACAGGCATCCACCACTGCTTCTTCAGAAAAAATAAATATCTTCTAGTTAATACATGATGTGAGTGGCACATAAATTACCCACGTCACCTTTAAATATGCATTATATTTTACCCTGTCAAAGATGATTTAATATTGCCTCCTTTTCTTCAGACAACAATCATTTGGGATGCTCACACAGGGGAAGCCAAACAGCAGTTCCCGTTTCATTCAGGTTCACACAGATTCCACTTTATCAGAATAATATTATTGACTATTTTGAGGGGAAAAAGCTCTTACGCTGTAGCCTTTTCTCCCTCTCACCTCAGCACCCGCTCTGGACGTGGACTGGCAGAATAACAACACGTTTGCCTCCTGTAGCACAGACATGTGCATTCATGTGTGCAAACTGGGCCAGGACCGACCCATTAAGACATTCCAAGGACACACAGTAAGACCTGTCTGCTTGTCCCGCCGTTTCCTACAAGTCCAGTCTGCCAAAAGGATCAATATCAAACGCTTTCTCTCTGTCTCCAGAATGAAGTTAATGCAATCAAATGGGATCCGACTGGTAACCTGCTGGCGTCGTGTTCTGATGATATGACTCTTAAGGTAATACCCCTTACAACGGTGGCTATACTGTTTATCAATTCAGAGTCATGTTTTTGTATTGTGCTACTAAGATGAGTGCAAGTCCGTGGTACACATTTCAGCAGGTGTTTTGATAATGCAAATGCTGTCCTGGTGGTCTAAATAATTGCTTCTTCCAACGTCCTAGATCTGGAGTATGAAACAGGACACTTGTGTTCATGATTTGCAAGCTCACAGCAAAGAAATCTACACTATCAAATGGAGCCCCACAGGTCCAGGAACCAACAACCCCAATGCCAATCTAATGCTGGCCAGGTAGAGTAATACACACTCACCTGCTGCTACTTTTCACATATTGTACACTTACAGTACACATTCAAAATGAAACCAGATCCAGTTCAGTTTAAGGAAATAAGCAACAAGTGAAAGACTTTTTGAAAGATTTGCTTTGAAGATTTTTACATTAATGGAAGTTGTGGGAAAGCTATCAATGTGCATTTGCTACTGTGAGTAGTTATAGACTGGTATACTTTATATCAGACAATATTTTTGTTGGTGGTTTTTTTTCTTATATATATTTGATTTGATCCCCTGCTGATTTTGTACGTTTGCCCTCTGACAAAGAAATGATCAGTCTATAATTTTAATGGTAGGTTTATTTGAACAGTGAGAGACAGAATAACAACAAAAAAATCCAGAAAAATGCAAAATTATAGACTGATCATTTCTTTGTCAGTGGGCAAACGTACAAAATCAGCAGGGGATCAAATCACTTTTTCCCCCACTATGTATCTGTGTGTGTGTGTTTCTTCAACTTTAGATGACAGCAAAGGTTAACAAAAATGTAATGTAACAATGTAATCGAATTGTTAGCAAATCTCAACATGAATATCCATTTTTCATGCTGAATTTTTTTTTAAATGTTGTAATTGCTAAATTCACTTGTAGCATTTAACTTTTTTTAGTTTATTTATTCCGTTTTATTTTTATACTTGGTATAGTATAGTTATTGTTTTTAATTACCATTGATTGAATATCTTTAAAAGCTTTTTTCTGCCATGAAATTTTATTTTATTGTTGCTTCTCTCACAATTGTTTACTTTTTGCGACTTTTTTCTCACAATTTTGCCTTTTTGTCCTCAGAATTGTGAGTTTACATCTTACATTTGTAAGCAATTGTGAGTTTACATTTTTGTGAGATTTTCTTTTACGCAATTTTTTTTATTACATGGAAGGTAACAAGCTACTGTGGTTATCAGCCATAAAATGTTTAACATTTTAAAAATGATTAAAATAATAGTTTATCAGTATTGGCCAGAATTTTCTTTATTTTTTTCGGTGTTACAGCCCTAATAAAATGTGTGGTGTTTATTACTAAACTGATTGCTGTTTTTTTCTCTCTCTCTTGACACCTCTAGTGCTTCCTTTGACTCCACTGTTCGGCTTTGGGATGTAGATCGAGGCATCTGCATCCACACACTAACCAAACACCAGGAGCCCGTGTACAGCGTGGCCTTCAGCCCTGACGGACGCCATCTAGCCAGCGGCTCTTTTGACAAATGTGTCCACATCTGGAACACACAGGTAAGACCGGAGGTGCTCTGATCCGTCCAATCCAGAGAATGTCCAAATGCAGCTGGACCTGAACTCTTATCGCTCTCATTTCCACAGACTGGTGCTTTAGTCCATAGCTACAGGGGGACAGGGGGCATTTTTGAAGTTTGCTGGAATGCAGCAGGAGACAAAGTAGGAGCAAGTGCATCAGACGGCTCAGTAAGTACAAGATTAGTACTCTGCACCTAAAATAAAGGTAATGGATAATGCCTACATTAAATATTTCCTTGCTTTCGTTGTAGGTTTGTGTATTAGATCTGCGGAAATAGCGCTGCTTGCTGGAAGCCATGGACCGACTATGAATGTGTACATAGCCAAAATGACTGTCCCTGACCCTCAAACTGCTACAGTCCCTAGTGAACCATGGCCAGCCACTACAGACAAACAAACACAAGCACCCTGACGCCACAGGCTGAGCGGAGAGGATGTGATTCCAACCAGAGACATTCAAATAACTTTTGTAAGGTGGAAAAAAAAAACAATATAACAGAGGAAGAAAGAAAGACAAGAAGACTGGTATATGTACCAAATTTGGAAGATATTTTACTATTTGTTCTTCAAAACCAATCTCATCGAAATAAACGAACGAAAGGATTTTAATCTTTGTTGGTAGTTTCCGTTTCAGTGTGCAGACATCGTTTTCTTTTCCTCCCCTCTCTCTTTCTTTTGCACATTTGATTTGACGTCACAGCAGCATGATTCCGGGACTCACGTTTTCCTCCGTCTGACACAAGTAAAGATATTTAGTCTTTTTGGTACTGGATGTTTTGTGATTTCAACAGTGTGGGGACATGAGAAAAAAAATCAATCTTTTTCTTGTTCTTTGGTTTTCCTTTTGATGCTATGGTGTAACTGTAATCTTCTCTTCTCCTCGAACCGTTTTTCCCCCAAATGAGAGGTACATTGACCACAACAACAAAAAACAGGCATGCACATCTACAGGAAATGCATGTTCACTCATACTACTGTATTTAGTTGGTAAATGTTCCCCTTAAAAAGAACACCAACAATTTGTTCCTCAATTCGAGACGTGGTGTTTGAGCCACCGAGGATCGTTTGACATACATGTGGATTGAAAACAGAAAGACTTGCTTTAGGTTTACAATATTTTGAATTAAACCCATTAGCGTAATTTCATACTTTTGTACTTTGTTTTAATAATTGAATTATTTACTCAATTCATTTTGTCTTTCAGTTCCAGCATGTTTTTGTTGGAGAACCCAAAACCTAAATCAAGTTTGTTGACAGAACATTGAACAAACATCTGAAAGACGTCATTTTTGGGGTTCTTTGCACTACCATGTAATGGGATGCTGATGTTCATTTACAGTAATCGCCTGCATGAGGACAGTCAATACTAATGTGCTTTGGTTTTTCTCCGTGTTTAGAAAGTGAAGCTTTTCAATGCCTCAACCATCGAGGAGGAAAAAAGTCACAGACCCCAAGAGTGCAAAAGTCTGTCTGAATCTGTTTTTGTCCCTCACAGAGATATTTTTAGGCTATAACCTTGCATTTAAACAAGGGTGTCGTATTTTGAGATTTGAAACTGATAAAAAAAACAACTAAAAAAAATACCATCTGAGCACTATTTATTACAGCCTACGACAACAGAAGGGTGTTTGAGTCGGCCCTTTGCCCCAGCATCTGCCTGCCCACAACAACCTTCATTTCCTCAGTGTCAGTTCTAATCATTATTCTTACTACATCTGTGTCTCCTGGACTTTTTGTACTCTTTTAAAACTTTTGTAATTCATATTTCTTTGTAGCTATAAAAATAAAGTAAATAAGCAAAAAAAAGAAAAAAAGAAAAGAAAACCCCAACAATCTACTGGAGGTGGGTTTGAGGGTGTACAGCTTAGACCTCAGTTTTGCTCACTCTGAGTCCTGCGAGTTCTCCGATGTCCCCACATCTGATCTTTGTTTCCCCAGTCAAATGTTTTTGGTTGCAAAAATTCCCCCTGCATTGCATTGATCTGTTGTCATTTGAATCAGATCTGGAGTCCAAAATAAAGTATATTTTGATATTATGGCTGTTTTTTTCTTCTCCTGATTTGACTTAAATATTATGTTGCAAATGAACCTTAAAAAGTTACTAAAGTTACTGAATCAGACTAATGAAACTAATCTTAAAGAGAGTTCAGCCAAAAAAATAAAAATCCATATTTATGACCACTCATGCCATTTATTGTGACATTTGTGATTCCAAATAGTAATGCCATTGCTTAATATTGCTTGATCTTTCTTTGCTTTATAATTATAATTAAAATGTCCATGTAATTAGGCAGGTAAGAAATTTCTAGCACTTTTCCACTATAACAAACCTTTCTTATACACAACTTTGGGGTTGGTAAAAAAAACAAAAAACTTTAATGTCATGTTCAAGTCTGCATTTATTTGATCAAAAATTCAGTAAAGACAGTAATATAGTGAAATATTACAATTTAAAATAGCTGGTTTCTATTTTTAGTTCAGTGTCACATGATTCTTTATAAATCATTCAAGAACTATATTTGTATCAATATTCAAAGCCAGGATTTCTTTCAGGATTCTTCATGAATCGAAGATGCTGTCACTTTTGAGCAATTTAATGCATCTTTGTTGAATAAAAGTATTATTTCTTTAAAAAAAAAGCCTATCATATTAATTCAGATAAATATTACTATTTTACTTTACTTTTTTAAGCATATGTTTGTCAAAAGAATTCCATTTTTTGGTTGAACTATTTCCATAATAGTTTAATATTAGTCATATTAGAAGTAAATCTTGCCAAGAAAGTATTTTAATATTTTATTACATTATAGAAATCAGTGGAGTATTAAAACAGAACAGAAACCTGAATGATGTGATCTACACATACATAAACATCTCACACCAATCAAATCACTATATTTCATTCTGATGTCTTGTGGTTTCTTATTTGTCAAAGCACTCCAGCCTGCTCGTTAAATCACATTATATACTGGATAGCAATAACAGCCCATAATTTCCTTAAAGATCTTTTTGTAGCAGCTCTTCTTGGAACGTTGCTATGGTTTGATGGCACAACTGCAGATTTAATCACTGAGCATTGTTTCCTAACTCTGAGAGCACATGCAATTTGCTGAATTATATTGAAGTGGGAAGATATAAAAATAGCCTTAGCTTGCGTGAACGAGGGGCCTTTTTACCCAAAGAACATTTATGATCTATACTGGTGCAGTACCGAGGATGAAGTTTGGGCTGGTTCTGTGATCAGTGTGTGTTGTTTGGGTCACTGGCACAGTGTGAGGTTAGGTAATAACTGTCCGTTCCTTCGAGACCTCAGCAGCATATGTTGTTCCACCTGATATCCAGTCACTCTCATCCAAGAGAAGAGTTGGTGCGGAGGAGGAGCGCCACGGTCTCAGTGATCTCTAGGATGCTCTGGAAGACGTCGTACGCTACGGCGAACATGAAGTAGACGGGGAGCAGCCAGTGGAGCCTGAAGAGTCTCTCGCTCGCCGGCAGAGGCACCGTCAGATGCCTGGAAACAGAAAGGAGCGGTGAAACAGGACGGATGGGCATGAGATGAACACATGCTTTAACTCACTTGAAACGCTCGGATCTGGAGGTTCTCAGCATGAGGAAGATGAACAAGCCCACCTCCGTGTTCAAGGAGAAGGAGACCACTTTGTCAAGCATCACAACAAATCCCTACGCAACAGATAATAGGATGTAAAAAGTTATTTATCTGTGTTGTTTTTGTTAACTAAAATTGAAAACTAAATCTATTAAAAACTGTATTTGGTAATTGAAATCAGTGTTATTTTAGTATCATTGATACAGTTTGTGTTAATATTTTGAATAAAGTTTTAAAAAATATTTTTATTGTACTATATTTTAGAGTTTTATTAATGTTTTGTTATCGTCAATTCTATTAGTTTTACAAAATTTGTCTAATTTGTTATTTGTTTAATGTGTTATATAGTAATATATTTTTTTTTACAAATTTTAGTTTATTTAGCTTTAGTTATTTAAGTACTTCAAGTTAAAATAAAACAAAATGACAAATGTCATCTTAGCATCTAGCTGAAGTAAAAACAAAATAGTTTATTTTATTTCAGTTAACATTTAGTTTATTATTATTATTATTATTATTACTATTATTTTGCTTTAGTTAACACTAATAACCTTAATGAAAATAAAGTGGAAATAAAATCTAGAAATCAGATGGAAAATTAAAAAAATAATGAAAAATGTATAACTTTGACTAAAATAGGTGTATGCTAAAGTGAAATAAATAAAATATATACAAATAACAATAATACTAAAATGACACTGATAATTGAAGTGTTGTGTGTTGCATTTTAAGCCTAATCTATAATTTATTTTAATATCCCTATGCAACAGATAATAAGATGGAAAACGTTATTTATTTAAAAAAAATAAATTTAAAACTAAATCTACTAAACATTTTTGGTAGTTGAAATCAGTGTTATTTTAGTATCACTGATATTTTGTGTTAAGATTCTGAATTAGGTTTTATATATATATATATATATATATTATTTTCACTTTATTTTAGAGTTTTAATATTTTTTGTTATTTTGATTTGTTTATTAATTTGTCTAAATTGTTATTTGATTAATGTGTTATAGTAATATTTTTAATGAATTTTAGTTTATTTAGCATTAGTTATTTCAGTAATTCAAGTTAAAATAAAAGAAAATGACAAATGTTGTCTTAGCATCTAGCTGAAGTTAAACATTTTAATAGATTATTTCATTTCAGTTAATGTTTATTTAGTATCAAGTATTTAGGTATTTAGTTTTAGTATTTATTTATTTTAGTTTTAGTTAACAATAATTAGATGGCAAATGAAAAAAGTTTTAGAAAAAAAACTAAAATAAGTGTAAGCTGAAATATTAAAATAACAAACTAAAACTAAAATAGACTAAAGCTAAATATAAACATTAATAGAAAATTACAAAATGATAATATACAAATAATAATACTAAAACAACACTGATAAATGAAGTGTTGCGTGTTGCATTTTAAGCCTAATCTATAATTTATTTTAATACTGTAATTTTTGTTAAATGAATATTTTCACTTTTCCCATAATAATAACTGGCAGTCCACCTGTTGAAGCTCACTGACTTGTTATCAATGCAAAACCTTCCAGCAGTGGCTTAACTTGGGGAATCAATGCATTCTACTTCCTCTGTAATCACTAGTGGCTGCTTGATAAATCTTTGTTATATTTTATTCTGTGCACATCCTTCCTCTAATGAGATGTACTGCAGCTGTATAAAAGAAGAAATATGTGAACCTAATCCACATGAATCATCACATTATTAGCATAAACTCCAAACATCAGCTTCAAATGAGTACTGACCTTCGGATCACAAGCTGAAATGACAAAAATGAGGCCGAAAGCCAAAAAGGACATGAAACTGCTGAAGAACCTGGAAGAAGGGAAAGCGGTTGTTGAGTCATTGTTTTTAATGCAGCAAAAGCCTTTTTTATTAGCGGAGTAAAGTAATATGCTGGCTGTGTGTGTGGTGACGGGCTGTAAAGCTGTAAGAAATGGTGTGTGAAATGATCTGCCAGGGCTGAATCTAGAGTTTACCGTCTGCAGTGCTGTAAGCTCTGGCCTGATGTCCTCCACTGTGAGCTATGAGGCAAAAGCCTCGTGCTGATTCTCGCCATCCATTCAGCGTTCTCCGTCCAGTGTGAGCCGGCGAGCCCATCGACTGAAAGCAGAGGCCACGTTAGGTCATCAAATTAGCACTGCTATATATATATATATATATATTATATTTTTTTTTTTGGTAATTGCAGTGAAAAGCAGTGTTATTTAGTACACATTTTATATATATATATATATATACTGTATATTATTTATTTTTTTTACTTTAATTTTTACATTTTTTATTGACATTTGACATTGGTCTATATAGTTTTATATATTATAATATATATATATATATATATATATATTATTTATTAATTTTAGTTTATTTAGCTTTAGTTATTTTAGTACTTCAAATGTTCGGTCAGAAATCTTGCATCTTCGATGACTTTCAAAGACCACATTGCAAAAACTGCTCGATCTTGCAGGTTTGCATTGCACAACATCAGAAAGATCAGGACTTTCCATACACAGCATGCTGCACAACTTCTTGTCCAGGCCCTTGTCATTTCCAGATTGGACAACTGCAATGCTCTTCTGGCTGGATCATGCACAATCAAACCTTTACAAATGATTCAGAATGCAGCGGCACGACTGGTCTTCAAAGAACCCAAAAGGGCCCATGTCACACCTCTCTTTATCTCCCTGCACTGGCTCCCGGTTGCAGCTCGCATCAAGTTCAAGACTGATGCTTGCATGTAGAACAGCCACAGGCTCAGCACCCTCCTACTTCCACTCACTTTTGAGAATCTACATCCCCTCCAGAAGTCTGAGATCTGCGAGTGAGCGACGCTTAGTGGTGCCATCACAGAGAGGCACAAAATCACTCTCCAGAACGTTTTCATTCACCGTTCCTGGCTGGTGGAATGAACTTCCCACCCCTATCCGGACTGCTGAATCAATGACAATTTTCAAGCGACACCTGAAAACTCATCTCTTCTGTCATCACTTGACTTCATCTTAAAAAACAAAAACAAAAAAAAAAAACACTTTACTTAATTTCCTTAACTTCTCCCTGTCTAGCTAGTTTTTACTCTGAACAATGCCTGAAACTTTGTATTGCAAGCACTTCCTGTGTCTATTTGCCTCTTTATAATGACTCACTTATTGTATTCCTAAATTGTAAGTCACTTTGGATAAAAGCATCTGCTAAATGAATAATTGTAAATGTAAATGTAATACACACATGCACTGTTCAAAACTGACAGAAATGTTTGTAACAATGTAAAAGTTCTCACTATTTCAAATAACTTTCTAAGAATCCTGAAAAAAAATGTCCAAATTTAAAATTTAATTTAAAGTTGTCCAAATGAATCCTTAGCGTATTACGCATTATTATTAATATTATATTATAATATTAGTAATATTAGCATATTACTAATCAAAAATTAAGTTTTGATATATTTACGGTAGGAAATTTACAAAATATCTTCATGGAACATGATCTTTACTTAGTATCCTAAACATTTTTGGTATAAAAAAAAAATCAATAATTTTGAACCATGCAATGTATTTTTGGCTATTGCTACAAATATACCTGTGCTACTTATGACTGATTTTGTGCTCCAGGGTCACATAATAAGCAGCACAAGCTTTAGTTTCTGCTTCATCATTACAGGAATAAATTACATTTTAAAATGTTTACATATTACATTTACATTATATATAAATATACATAGTTCACCTTTGAAAGAACAGTTTATTATGAATATTTGTTCTGAGTTCTGACTGTGGGATGCTTTGTATCTGAAAACAATATCCCAGGTAATAATTAGTCCATGGCTACATTTCTCTCTCTGACCTTAATCTCATTATTCAAGTTAAGAATAATTAATATTTTCAATTAACCTGCTCTCCAGAATCAAAGTTACTTCATACAATCTCTTCCTACACAATACTGTTTCACACTAGCAACTAATAGCCAGATGCGAGATCACACTCACTCAACATTAACAGATGGAATGTGTCACATGCAACTCACTGTAATGTGTTACAGAGGCTATTTGAATTCATACCGTGGTGAGCCATGGGTTGGACATAATTCACACTGACACCCTCTGCTGAGAGCTTTGCTGGACTGGGCCCAGAAACAGGCTTCAGCCTCTCTGATAGATGCAGCAGGCAGTGTAACAGAGCCAAGAGCAGTCAGAGTCAGAACTGGACACACAACCTCCAGCAGAGGCCTTGATCATGTGTAGGACACACTGACGACTGGCATTCAATAAGCAGACCAGTGGGAATACTCGTGTAAATCTGGGTTTGCTACTGCATGGCGATTGATCAGCTCTTTTACAGATTATTCATTTTTATTTCATCTTTATTTATTTTTATTTTTTATATTAGGAGGAGATATTTCAATGTAGTTGTTGCATATAAAAAAACATATTAGACATGAATTAATAAAAAAAAGTAGACTATATATAGGGCTGAAAGTATATGTATATGCATGTGCATATATATATATATACACATACACACACACATACATATATGTATATATATAAGCTATAAGCAAAAATATATTAAAGTTTATTTGTTTTACATAGGCATCACATGACCAACAGAGTGATGCTGGGATGTTGATTTATTTTTTCCCTAATACATGCATGATGAAGCACTCGAGCATAATAAAATAAAAAACTCACTGGTGTGCTTCATGGCTGTGCCCATCACGAGGAAGCTCACGGTTATACTGATGGCGATGAAGATCTGGATCAGCTCTGCCACCCATGAGAACTGACTGTACTTCTGTGTTATGATCTGTGGAACAGCACACAGACTCGTCAGATTCCCAGCCAGCAGATTTTAGGTTTGAAATGATGCACACAGTGAATAATGTGTATGTTGCAGCTGTTATGCCACCAGGTCACCACTAGATGACACCATTTGTCTTTCTGAGCACAACTGAACTAGTAAGTTGACTTCAAGTGACTGCATTGAGAATCTAGCAGCTCACCAGCACCATGAGGTTTGTATTGTTTGATTAAAATAAAATATAGATTAAAATAAAAACTGTTACATACAATAACAAAACTCAGAAATTAAAAATGTGGTCCACAATCCCACTAGAAACAACCAAATGCGCGATATATCTGATCAAGAGCAAACCTATTGACATTTAAAAACTCCCCGTCTTCTTCTCACCTTTCCAGAAGAATCAGTTCAGAGGAGCTGCTCGTGTGCTGGAGGTCACACTTACTGTAGAGGTGAAGTTTTAAAGGTCAGCACTGCCTTAAACAGATCATTATGCCATATTTTCGGGATAATAGAACAAAAAAAAACAGTTTTTAGCCAGAAAAAAGATGAACTTTGAGCTCAAAAGGGCTTTGAGCTCCGGGCAAAGGCACTGCACATTGAAAAATGCAACTTGTGGAAAACATTTTGATTTTAAAAGTTCTTTTTCCCACATCAATAAAACAGGATTTAACTCATAACACGCTGTGTGTGGGCTAGGAAATGTGGGTCTTTCCAAGTATAGTCTTTCTGTCTTCTGTTCTCATTCGTGTGTGAGTGCCCTGATCTCTTTGTGGTTGGCGGTTCTGACTCATATCTGACATTTCAATCTTTCAGCCCTGTCTCTGGAATCTCAGCCCTGCACACCATCCCTGGGCTCTTTTCATGCACTTTTCTCTATCGCCCCTGCATGCTGAGAAATATTTTGGTATTTTTGCTCTGATATGCCAAATCTGTTTTTTCGGACTCATATGACTTTGAGATTTTTCAGCAGTAAAATTTTTCGTATGGGGCTGCCCATACGAAAAATAAGTTTATTCAAGTGTGCTATTAGTATACTACTTTTAAACTAAAAATAGGAAAGTATACTTTGTCTATATTTAATGTACTTCTCAGAAATGGGCTTTATGTACTTCTCAGAAATATACTTAAAATAACATTTAAGTATACTTGACTTATACTTAGAAAAAGTCTAAATATATTTGAGCTATACTTGTGCTCCTAGAATCCATGTTTTCATTGTTATATGGTAGGGGGCGCTAGTACACATCTTCTGTACAGAATTTCCAAAAAACACAAGTGAAGAAGAAATCGAAACAACAGATGCTTCCACATGCAATCTAACAGGATCATCAGACATAAAACAGCATCAAAACTGTGTAACATTATGGAATAAAATGTCGACCAACGAAGAGGTAATAATGACTGTCAAGCTTTGGGGTGTTGATCGACTCCATCTACATTTTGATGATCATTCTGAATCCAATTCATAGTCTTTTTTTAGCTTTTTTGTTCAAAATGTTGTTTATTTCTTTATTTTTTTTTATTTACTTATACCCACATTCAAGTGTTTAAAAAAGAATGCATGAAGCTAGAATAAAATGTTTTTGTTTACAAGCAGATACCCTGTTCTTTATTTTGATGTTTTGTGTGTTCAGATATTCATATAACAAAATATATACAAATTAATGAATAGGGACATAGTAGTATACTTAAAGTATGATGTAAAGTTCACTTAAAGAAAACTTGCAGTTTAAACTACTAAACTTCAAAGTGTACTAAAAATGCTACTACAAGTATTTAATTAGCAAACTATCAGTATACCTAAGATAACTTTTAGTATAGTTGCAGTACAAGCTAAAAACTTTGATGTAAACTAGTTGTGCACTCAAAGTTTACTACTGGTATACTTAAAGTATACTTAAAAGTATATTTTATATACTAGAAAGTGGGCCAATTTAGTCTCAAGGAGTATTGAAATAGTACACTTACGAGTATACTACTAGTACACTGATATTTGTATACTTACTACATAAAGTATACTTTAAAATATACTTGAAATTTACTTAAGAATACTTAATAAAATAAACAAAGTATACTACTTTTTGGTAAGGGTGCAGACAGATAGATAGATAGATAGATAGATAGATAGATAGATAGATACTAGGGATGTAACGACTACCGGTTTGACGATAAGTCATGATAAAATTCCCCACGGTTAGTATTACCGTTTCATATTTTAAAACCGTATTTGATTACCGCGATTTGAACAACTCACGATAAATAAATACAGTCCAGCATAAAGCACAGTTTTATGAAACAGTCTCGTTTTTAAGAAAGTAGTTTAATTTTGAATGAAACTAGGGCGGAAAAGCTGGGAGGTTTTAAAAGAGTACTGAGGGAATTATACAAATTAATTTATGAATTAATTAATTATATGAATGTACCTCTGAAGGTTCTGACTGTCTTCAGAACTGATTCGATGGCATTTTGTTTTCATCTTCGCTCCATGTAAATACCTAAAGGAAGTATTCTTAATCGCTATATTGCTTTGTCCACGGAGGTTACAGGAAACAGCTGTAATTCAGCTTTTCCATATAAAGCGCCACCTGTTGTCAGAGAGTGGATTTACAGAGACTTAATTTTACATTCAGTCTGTTTGCAGTTTCTGTCTGGTCAAAAACAGACCAAATTTGCATGCCCTGCTGTAAATTTTGACGGTTGATGAAAAACAAGCTTATGCGGATTTTACACATTTAAACAATTCAGATAAGTTATCTAGAATTATTTATGGAGCAGATAAAATACATATAGTAATTTATTAATCAATTATCATTTTGACTTAACCCTTTTCTTTATTTAAAGGCTGAAATGTGAGGTTTACCTTTTAATGAAACTTTTTCAAAGCTTTATTTGAACATTTACATTAGATATTTGAACATGCTATTAAACTGTTGTCAGTCAAATTGTCATTTAAAATCCGAACATCATTGGTAACATTATTGTTTTAGTGATTATGCAAACAAAAAGTCATGTTATTTGTTGATTTTTAAATATAAAACTTGGTGAAGTGATTTATGTATCAGTACTTTTTGAACATCTCCAGCATATTTTAACAATACCGTGATAATACTGATAACTGTGATAATTTTGGTCAATATAATCGTGATAAGCAATTTTCATACCTTTACATCCCTACTAGATACAGTAGATAAGAGGAACTGATTCATGAAAATGAATTTAAAGGTGGGGTAAGTGATTTCTAGCAGCCAATGTTGATATTTGAAATCACCAAAACAAACACACCCCTACCCCAAAAGGGTCTCACCCCTATTTTGATAGCTCCGCCCCACACATATGTACGCAATGCAGGCAACGATTAGTTTGTGAAACAAAGCAAAACCAATGTTACTCACCCATCGAGAAGAAACAAAGCAACCTCGGCATCCGATCGCAGGCCTTTCCGCTCCTTTAGTTCTCTCCAGCGCTGGAAAGCTGATCCGATATTTACACGGGTCCTACTTCTTGCCTTAACACCGTGTCTACACCGGACGCGAGCGGCATGGCGCCGCGCAACAAAATACTATAGAACTCATTATAATCACTAATGCTGTCTACACTGGATGCTGATAGTAAACTGCTGCCGTGTTCTCTTTATGACGTATTGACACAAATTTCAAATGATTTTCAAAAGTCACTTTGTCACGTCCAGTGTAGACAGATTTTAGCTGTTGCGGCGCAGCGCGATATGACAACTGTCGGTGTAGACACGGTGTAAGCCTTCTTTTGTTTCCGTAGACGTTTTCCTCTTTTGTTTTTTATCCACCATCTCTATCTTTCTGTCATCGCTCGGTTCGGCTAATGTCTGTCATGTGCACTGATGAGGGCTCTCTCCTCGCATCATGAGTAGACACGCCCCTTACTGCTGATTGGCTACAAGTTTGTTTTGGTACTCGGCCCCGACTCAGTTTTCTAAAGCGTTTTTGAAAAAATACATACCCCACATTTAATTAGCAATTTTTGTGTTATCTGAATGATATTCCTGATCAGGACTCACTTTAACACCAAACATCTGCACTATACCAAGAAATGCCAAAGGCCTGTCTATTCTTTGCAAGGGCTCTGCTGCCCTGGGTCAACTGCTCTGGAAAAGTTTTGAGGGGCTGGTCAGTCTAAAAAAAAAGAGCAAATGGAGTGGTATAGGGAGCCAAAAGTCCGCAGAGAGGAGACTCAACGCCTCACTGCCCCTAAATTAGATCACAAATTCTCGCTCATGGCACAGTCTCACCATTGGCCCCTCAGGCAAAAGACTTCACATTATTGTTTAATACTTTGCCTTTGTTCTGCTGCCACCGAATACTCACACACACAGGAATTACAGCACATTCACAGCAAAATTAAAGGGCCATACGCTAATCAAATCTGAAGGTAAAAATTATAACAGCAGACATTGATTGACATTACATCCATAATAATTCACGCACCCTCATGATGTTTCAAACCTGCATGGCTTTGTTTCTTTAGTGGAACACAAAAGCAGATATTTAGTAGCCGGTTTGAATATGCAAATAACAAAATATCAGTATGGACTGCTTTAATGATGCTTTTTTGGTAACTCTCTGCTGTTGCTGGTTGAGCATTCTGCTAGAAATACATTTCATTTAAAACATTAAATACATACATATTAAAATACTTCTTTGTAAATGGTAATACTATTATTGTTTTTACTGTATTTTTGAGCATGAGAAACCATTTTAAACATTTTATCAACCTCAACCTGTTGCATTGCTGAGGGTGAGTAAATTTATGAATTGTCATTTTTATTTTATTTATTAAATATGTATTTTTGGCATTTTGCCTTTATTAAGATAGGAAAGTGCAGAGTAGACAGGAAGGAAGTGGGATAGAGAGAGGGGGGTGGGATTGGGAAAGGACCTCGAGCCGGGATTCGAACTTGGGACGCCTGCAACGCAATGTTGTCGGAGGTGATTTTTAGACAAACTATTCAATAAAGTAAAAAAACGTGGCTGCTGTTATCAGCTTTTTTGATTTAGACAAGCACCTGGAAACAGAACCAATGATGGATGATCTGTTGGAAGTTATCTTTGAATCTATGAGCATCGTAATCTAGTGTGCCGAAAACGAATGTAAAAAAACATGATCTACATCAAAAACCATCGGGCTGAAGGCGATTTGCACGCTTATCTAATTTAGGGAAAATTTTTAACCATGTTAAAGGAATATAACATCACTGCATCATAAATTTGAGATGTTCCATGCAAATTAGGATTCTAAAGTTTCTCTTCATCTTGCCCCTTGGAGGGGAGACTTTATTTATATCCTCGATGCGGTGCATATGAAATTGTCAGCTTGATACACTCTGTCTCAGGCAACCCATGAAACGTGGTTGTCTATGTATAAATAGAAACAAGCAGATTCGCTACAAGACCGCTGCCACTGTGCTCCTCAGAGCGTGATCACAACTCTTTCTGAAATTCTCTGTAAACTCTGCTGAAGTTTACAAACCACAGCCTTGTCTTTCATCGTGACTAAACTGTCGGGCTTCACAGAACACAGTTTGTGCTCATATACTGTATGTATTTCATTTATTTTTTAATTTCGATGTTCTTTTATAGTAATCTCATGTCTGGAGATAAAATCCTCCAATAATTTTTCTACTATAAACTTGCTAATTCCCCGCAAACTAGTCAATGCTCCTAATAGTTTACAGATGGTTTTAAAGGAAAAGTTCATCCAAAAAAATATGCATTCACTCTCAAGTGAGTCACAAAAATGGTACAAAGTCTTCATAGACTCATAAAAGCATCATAAAAGTGGTCTATGTATGCCCTATATTTAAAGTCTTCTCAAGTCATGTGCTAGTCATACTGTATGTATGAGGAACAGATTTGTATGTTAATCATTTATACGTTATTCAAGAGTTATTTGAACTTGACAACTGAATCGGTTTGAATAATTAATTATTTAATAAATTTGTGAACTTGATCAATTCACTCAGTAAAAAGATTCATATCAAAAGAATGATACATTCACAAAAAGATTTTGCTGCTTCTCACAAGATCTCGAATGTAAGCAGGCAGATTTATGAGTGGGCGGATTTTTTTTAACAATTTTTGACTGTTTTTCACAAAACCATTAAATAGCTTGGGTAGACTGGGAATATTGTGCTTAAGCTTTTTGGACTGCTATCACTATGCTTTTCTGTTCTTGTGAAGCTTGAATGCTTCAGATTTTCTTTTATTTCAGTTGCATATAATACTGACTAGTAAAATATTCAAATATTTTCCTTTTGTGTCGCATGGAAGAAAGTAAGTCACACAGGTTTGGAACGTCTTGAGTAAATAATGACCTTTTGCAGTACATGACCTTTTTATGAATGCAAGGAAGATTTCTTATTTAAGGATCTGTAAAATCTCAAGAGCCTCGTAGGGATGCAGAAGAATATAGCAAAAGCTCTGTGACAAATGTGCATAATAGTGAAGATAACGTTTAAAATGTATCAGCAATAGCACAACACCTTTTCACTGTTCCAGTGCAAATTTTAGAATTACAGAGAAATGTAGTGTTTCTGATCTCTCCATGACTCAAAGGAAATGCCACCCTGTTGGGCTTAAGTGGAGGAAAATTTCGCCAGCAGCTGCAGAAATCAACACCATTTCCTTAACAAGCATGAGATGACCTTTAGATTAAAACAGCATGTCCTGTTGACAGAAAACTTTATCATGAATCACTATGTTTGAAATTTCCATTAAACAGTCATCATTTATATGCCATCCATCCTTATCACTTTTGTTTAAACGCATTCAAATGACATCTTAAAGGTTTTAGTTCAGAGCCAAACTCAAGGTCAGCTCAAAGCTTTGAACAGATAGCGGAGTTGTGATTGATGGCAGTTGTGAGGTCAGAGCCAGCTCATCATTATGCTAATCATTTCCAAGACAAAAGATTCCCACCATTGATCCTCTGTTCAAACACAGCGGTGGACACTGATTGGACAAATTTACACTGGAAACGTGAATGACCTGCTGAGCGATGTGCAGGTATCTCAGCTACAGTAAAAATTTAGTGAATCTCAGAACTAAAAAATAGTGATAGATTATTGTGAATACAGACAGACAGATAGATAGATAGAACGAACAGGCGATCGAATAATAGATAGACAGATAGATAGATAGATAGATAGATAGATAGATAGATAGATAGATAGATAGATAGATAGATAGATAGACATAGATAGATAGATAGATAGATAGATAGATAGATAGATAGACAGACAGATATAAAATGACTGAACGAGAGATAGATAGATATATAGATGGAAACAATCATGCACTCAACATGGGATGCATGTATAGTAAGTATCTCTCAGTGGACACACAAGCCTGTCAGAAGCTCTCCAGCAGGTGCAGAGGAACAACGGAGCATGTGTCCCGACAGAGAACCTGGGAGTGCAGAGTTACAGCATAATGCTAAACAGCCCTGCGTGTCCCAAACGCCTGCAGCAGAGCCTGAATAATTGATGAAGTGCTGGGAATGTCAAGACCCAGCGAAATCTCTGTACTTGCTCCGTGATCAATGAGAGAGCCCATATTTCTTGACACCCAACTTATCATGTTTACATTAAGAGTCTCAACTACAGCTAATGCTGTTTGATGTTGCTCAGCAAATTCATCTGCTTCAATGGTTGCCTCTGAATTAAGGAGCTCCAGTTCCAGGCTACGAATGTAAAGTGGTCACAGCAAACCTTGCAAATGTATATTCCCCCAAGATTGTATGCCGTGGGACCCCGTAGCAGGGTGCACTGTCAACGCAAGCAAGAAAAAGCAGGATTATACAGAATTGATGATGTAGGTGATATACCCCTGGGATTTATTAGTCTATTTCATTTTATTAGATTTTATCGCTGGATAAGCCAGCTATTCAATTGAGAAACAATGATTCAGCACTGTAAAAAACTGTTTCATCATTATGTTATAAGCAATGGTTTCTCTAAAGCAGTACATACCAATGCACTTCTAATGGGACCCCATGCAGAGAAGTCCATCTGCATCCATTGTCTTTTATTTTTTTTTATTAATTATACAACTGAAGCTGAGAGAAATGTTTGTAAATATGCAGCACTGATTAATTTGCTAGAAAGAGAGCATACTTGAACACTATGGAGATTCCAATTACATAGTGGCATAAACAGAAGCCAACAGAGGAAATGCGTTATTATTTTCTCTTTTGCTGTGTGATCTCTACAAAATTTACCTCGGTGTCTGAAAAAACTCTTGAGTTTTTTGGGAAAAAAGGACAGAAAACTGCACATAAAGTATATAATTAACTTATTTAAGTATTCCAATACAACTATATTCATGCACAATCATTCATTTAATGTATTAATAAAAAATAGTTTTTATTAATAATCGAATAAACATTAATCAATACTTTTTCCTTTTAAAAATCCAAAATATAATATAACATTATACATATTAATATTAATATAATATTATAAATATATATTGATTAATGTACAAATATATCATTTATTTTCAATACTTTGAAATCTAAAGTAATAAAATATTAAATTAATAAATTAATAAGAATTATGATTGTGCATTCATATATTTTTATTATGCATATTTAACTTTATTCAGTGTGTTTGTGGTATAGTATATAAAGCATGTCTCATCTTTGTTTTCATCCTGATACTGACACAATACAGTATTTTCACTGTCCATGGTGCTGAAGTTGAGCAAATATAATAATATCACTCTGCCTGCAAACTGACTGCTATGAGAGGTTATTTTATATACATAATTCTGGCAGATAAAGCTTTAATATAATTTTACTACATATTTGAAGATCCATGCCCAAGTATAAAGAACCCCTCTTTGTGTTTTTGTGAAGAATATGTTCCAGGGGGAAATTCAGTCTTGTCAGCTTTTACTGACCAGCTCTGACAACTTCCTTTACGAACGTGTTCATCTGGTTGCCCTGTCAGCTGTTTTCTAAAGGATGAAAAACGTGTTACAGCTCCCTCGCCTTCGTAATGCCATCATGTTTTGTTTTCTGTCAGTTTCTCCTCCACCTGTCTTGCCGTACCCATGCTGCCATCATTTTCTTTCCCGATGCCTTCAGCTCTAAGGATTCATTGGCTCACCAGTCTCATCTGCATAAGCCTTGCCCATACCGTGCAGCTCAAGAAAGACGAGCTCCCCAAATTACATCAATCTCAACGCTGGCCGACACTGGCTCAAGAACATTACCTGTTATGAGTCTGTGTGTAAACCAGTATGTAAATGAGCACATCAAAATTTGTCCAACACGTCCGGTCCACAAAAACAGGGTTACAGGCTGCCTGACCTGCTGTCTCGTCTATGCAGTTCTTCGTAACATCCCATGAGAAGCATCTAATATATTCCTTATGATGAAGGCTGCTGAAGCAAATAGTGCTGAGTCACCACCTGCTTCAAAAGACCAGTGCTCTGCAGATTCGTATTTGAATGAGGAACAAAAGTTCACTTACGGGAAAGTACTTCAAAAGTTTTCTTTTCAGTTTTCCTAAGGTTGAAGATTTGAAAGGTTGAAGCTGTTTACACTATAAATATAAAGATGGACGAAGCTGATGGAGAAGAGAGAATTTCATCAAGCCTGGACAATGTATTCTAGGAAATTGTACAAGATGACGAAAATGGGTGATTTTTGTTATAGCAAAAATTCAGATGTATATTATGGTATGACCACCAAAATATGGGAGTGCAAAGATAATCTTTGCAAAGCAGAAAATACAGACTGCACAGTTGATCACACGCAATGTCCAAGTGTTTCACTGAAGCATCTGCAGTGGATCTGTGCTGTAACCAGTTTTATAACCCAAAACCTATAGAAAACATAATAAATAATGGACAGCTAATTGTGAAAATATATTTTCCTAGTGTACCTCTCCTTTTTTCCCAATTGCACTAAGAACAGCCTCATCTTTGGTCTCAACTCTAATATGATTTATTTTCTACCTACAGTGCTGAATTAAGACTTTTTTCCTACTCTGATCGATATCAGCATCGATTCATCCCCCCTCTTATGTGCATCCTCCCAAAATGTTCACCTTTTCTTTGCGTGTACAGTGGCGCCCGAGCTCTTTGCCTTATCTGACACCGAATCTGACTCGAAAGCAAAGGTGTCGCCGTATCGATATCTGGCCACTCTCACATATTTCATCTCCACCAATGTCTATTCATATTTCCTCTCCCTGTCACCTTAAACCCAATAATAAAGCAGGCAGGTCAGGTCTCACATATCCATCCATTTCAACTGACATCTCCCACTCGTCTTCCCCTGGACTATGGCATTCAACGTTACCTCTGAATAATAAATGGATCTCAGCTGTTTTAAGCAGTGCTCAAATGGTTCTGACAAATACTGACCCAGAGTAATACAGAGATAATTCCTAATACACCCTGATTGGCAGACTCACGCCTTCCATCACATTCAATCCTCCAACGGCTGAATTACACCATCAGACAGAACGCTTGAAGAGGAAATAATAACTCATGTCAGGTTATATATATTATCTCAACCTTTGAAATATGGAAAGATAAGATCAATGTTTTAGGCTAATTTTATGCTCATGATATGTAATAAATGTTACATAATCTCTTCAAACAGCACATGAATGCTCTCTACTGCAGGTATTCAAAGATGTTGAACTACACTATAAGGCTTATTGGATGTGCCACTTTTGACTTTGTTAATCAGATACAGGTAGCAATTAGAGCTTTAGATTAATAAACTGCTTGCTTCCTTCAGCACACTTTGAAGAATTAACTTGTTTCCGAACACCTGTTTTCAGTGAAAACAACCAAAACACCTTTTGACTTTTTCGAAGGATCTTCTGGCAACCCAGCTCTCTTTAGCGATATATAATGAAGAGCAAAAGTAAAACAAGATTTGACAAAGCAGTTAGAACTGTACTCAATTTAAAATTGTACTAACAGATGTTAAATTGTGCAATAGCACCATATAGATGAGAAAAAGGCAACTGTATTTAAAATCGCTCACCATTTCATATATAATGTCCAATAAGATGTTTTCTGAGTGAATATCTTCATTCTTTACATAGTCTTTTATACCCACAATGCACTCTGATAACACTTAAAAGTATTTAAAAGGGACAGTAAGATTTCTTTTTGGTCACACTTTATTTTAAGGTCCAATTCTCGCTATTAAAGGTGCACTAAACGATTTTTGTAAAACGCTTTTGACCACAGCGTCGGACCGAGTCCCAAAACACACTTGTAGCCAATCAGCAATAAGGGGGCGTGTAGACGACCAGACACAGGAACAGTTTCTTCCCCCAAGCAATCCATCTCATGAACACTTGACATTAAACGTGGAACACACAAGCACTATTTACATTTATTCATCACACATACTTATTTTTTAATTTCAAATTTGCACATATCAGAACTGTACACACATAATTGTCTATATTATATATTGTGTTTTTGCTATTTTGTACATTGCCTATTTGTATATTTGTATACTATTCTTTTATTATCTGTGTCCTGTCCTGTTGCTGTCATTCTGTTGCACTGTGGAGCTTCTGTCACTATAACAAATTCCTAGAATGTGTAAACATTCCTGGCCAATAAAGCTCATTCTGATTCTGATAATGACAGAGAGAAGAGAGCGCTCAGTTTGAGTACACAGGATGGATATTAGCAGATCAACTATAGACGGAGAGAGATGGTCGATAAAAAGGTAGGTGAGTAACGTTGTTTTTGCTTCATTTCATACAACTTATCCGTGTTGGCTTTTGTTTGAATATGCTTGTGTGTCATCTTTGCTTGTTTCCACGATCTTCATCAGGGTTGTGTACATACGTGTGAGGGTGGAGATTTCAAAATAAGGGCGAGGTCCTGTGGGGTGTGTTTGTTTTGGTGCTTTCAAATATCAACATTGTTTGGCAAAAATTGCTAACAATAAAATACGAATTTTGCCTCAAACTCCTAATTTTCTGCTTATTAATAGTTAATATAAGGTAGTTGTTAAGTTTAGGTATTGGGTAGGATTAGGGATGTAGAATATGAACAGCCAATATGTTAATAATAGGCATGCTAATAAGCAGCTAGTTAATAGCGAGAATTGGTCCGTTTACTAAAAAGTGTTACCTTTTTATTTGTATTTTTTTTAAATAAATGCATTATATTGATGCATATTATTGAAAATTTATAGTGCCAGTCTTCCTGACCCCAAACTTTTGAACATTACTGTATAATTACAAAGTAAAGTTGTTATTATAGTAACTCTCTGATTAAGGATATTTATGTCAGCATCCAAATATTTCCAGTAATTATGTTCACTCCATCCCTAGTTAGCACACAATGCACATTCACTATATAGGGAGCAGTCAATGAGTGAGCAATTTTGGATGCAGCAATTACAACTTCATTGTTGGTTAAACTAATCTCTCCTGTCCATTACTATACAACAGACTGATGAATTAGCCTAATTCATGACCTGATGAAACGGCGTGTTCATTAAAACAGCTGTGCAGGATAATTGTGTGTCGTTCTGTACCAGTGTCTGTGCTCTTGATTGTTGCTCTGGCCATGGAGGCAACGTGCGACCGTCATCAGGTCTGACTCATTTCACTGTTCAAGCATAAATAATACGTAACACGATTAAAAGTGAGAAAAATAATCTGAATATCTGTGCTGCATTTCAAGTAACCACCTACACGACCACCTCCTCAATGAATGTGCTGCCATCGGCTGATCTGAGACTTGTTTTTTTTTGTCCAATCTAACAGCCATCACTAAATAAATGAGAACATTCTTCACTGAATGAAGTGCACTGAACTGTCATATATATATATATTGGGGGTGTCAACGTTAACGCGTTAACGCATGCGATTAATCGAAAAATTTTAAAGCGTAATTTTTTTTTAACGAAAATTAATCATTTGATAAGGTTTGACCCCAACTTCTTCCCTTCATCGCAGCGCGGAAGGTTATCTATCATTGTGTGATGAGGGTGCAGCAAACCAGTGTTGCCAGGGTAGCGGCAAAAGTGGCTATGGGCTATTTTGAAAATATAAAAGGCTATAAATAGCATATCTTAACAACCGTAAACGACCAAATTCCACATGTGATAGCAAAAGGAAGTTATTACAAACACTCGATGGTGGTTTGAAGTGAGTTCTGAGTAAAGGTGTACTATTAATCTCATAAATTGTCTTATGTAGCATGATGCTAATATTAGCTCTAATGCACCTGCAGAACAGGTCCAATTCTTCTTCATAATGCATTTTGTCATAATGCTTCTGTCAGACCTGTGTTCCCCATGTCTTTCCCTTCCTCTCGTGCCCATATTTGGTCTTCCTGTTCCTGTCCTCGTTTCATGTCATCATTAGTTTATTAGTCCCCAGCATTGTGTGTTTAATTATCTAGTTTAGTCTCCCCTTCTTAAGCCCTGTGTTTCCCTGCCTCTGTGTCCAGTCTTATCGTCATTCCGTGTCTCCATGTTCCCTGTGTTTTGTTTAAATAAATGTTCTTTGAAGATCTCCTCGCCTCCTCGTTCCCTGGCTCCTACGTACCGTGACAGCTTCACGTAAGGTCACAAGAAAATGTTTTGATGTATTTATTTAGAAATACTTTTAATAATAGTTGGGTAAATGTATACTGGGATTGAAGCGATGTGGGTTGGTAAACGTTTTATTGTCAGTATAAAGACTGATAATGGCTGAATAAAAACAAAAGAATAATGATAAAAGAATAATAAGGATTATGTCTCATACCTGGCAGAAGTGTGAAAGGTTCTGTTTCCTTAAACTAGTTTATCATGCATTTCTTTATTTCAACACATTTACAGGTAAATCCTAGTATTTTAAATTTGTGATTAATCATGATTAATCACAGTCCATGACTGTGATTAACGCGATTACATTTTTTAATCGGTTGACAGCACTAATATATGTATATATATATATATATATATATATATTTATAAAAATCAACTATAATGCATGTATTATATCTGTTAGCTGAATGAAGATGGAACAATATTTGGCCCATATTTTGATGTTTAATTTCCACAAAAGTTATTTAAAACATTAAAGTAGACACTTTATTTACATTTAATATGCTTTCTATGTATTTAACATTACTTTTATGAATATATTAAGGTGAATGCCAAAATAGGACATCATATTTATATATACAGTCATGGCCAAAAATATTGGCACCCTTGGTAAATATGATCAAAGAAGGTTGTGAAAATGAATTTGCATTGTTAATCCTTTTGATCTTTTATTTTTTTAAAAATCACAAAAATCTAACCTTTCATTGTATTATAAGAATTCAAAATGGGGAAAATATCATTATGAAATAAATGTTTTTCTCTAATACACATTGGCCACAATTAATGGCACCCCTAGAAATTCTTATGAGTAAAATATCTCTGAAGTATATTCCCATTCATATTCAAAATTGAGCACTCCAGGGTGATTATGAACATGAAATTATCCAGCCATGGCTTCCTGTTTCACAGAAATATAAATAAGAGGGAAAACAAAGCCCAAATTCCTTTAATCATCCATCACAATGAGAAAAAACAAAGAATATATTTCTGATGTGCAGCAAAAGATAATTGAGCTTCACAAATTAGTGAAGTGGCTTTAAGAAAAGAGCTAGAGCAGTGAAAATTCCCATTTCCACCATCAGGGCAATAATTAAGAATTTCCAATCAACAGAAAATGTTATGAATCTGCCTGGAAGAGGACATGTGTCTATATCGTCCTAATGCACAGTGAGAAGGAGAGTTTGAGTGGCTAAAGACTCTTCAAGGACCACAGCTGGACAATTGCAGAAAATAGTTGAGTCTCGGGGTCAGAAAACCTTTAAAAAAAATTGTCAAACAGCATCTACATCACCGCATGTTGTTTGGGAGGATTTCAAGAAAAATTCTCCTAGCTCATCCAAAAACAAACTCCAGCATATTCAGTTATCAGAGACGACTGGAACTTCAAATGGGACTGGCTTCTATGGTCAGATGAAACTAAAAAAAGAGCTTTTTAACAGCAAACACTCAAGATGGATTTGGTGAACACAGGGATAAAAAGTACCCCATGTGTACAATGAAATATACTGCTGTATTTTTAATGTTGTGGGCCTATATTTCTGCTGAAGGTCCTGGACATCTTTTTTAGACACATGGCATCATTGATTCTATCAAATACCAACAGATAAAAAATCAATAAGTGACTGACTCTGTTAGAAATCTGTTTGGATCTTCCAATTGGACAATAATCCAAACACAAACCTCAAAAACAACACAAAAATGGGTCACTAGGCACAAAACCAAGCTTCTGCTATGGTCATTCCAGTCCTCTGACCTGAACCCTGTAGAACATGAGTGAGGTGACCTAAAGAGAAGAAGCACCGTCATGGAGTTGTGAATCTGAAGGATCTGGAGAGATTCTGGATGAAGGAATGGTCTCTGATCTCTTGTCGGGTGTTCTCTAACCTCATCAGGCATTATAGGAGAAAATTTAGAGCTGTTAAACTGGCAAAAGTATTGAATAAAAGGGTGCCGTTAATTGTGGCAAATGTGTATTAGAGGAAAACATTTATTTCATAATGATATTTCCCCCCATTTGAAATTCTTATTATCCAATGAAAGGTTAGATTTTTGTGATTTTTTTTTAATAAAAGTTCAAAAGGATTAACAATGCAGATTAATTTTCACAGCTTTCTTTGATCATATTTACCAAGGGTGCCGATATGTTTGGCCATGACTGTATATATATCAGTGGGGATTTCTTTAAGACTGCAAGGGAAGCTCGGCTTCCCCTATAATGTCAAAAAATGAATGGTCAAATATGTACTATTGTGTTAACATTTTATTGACTAAAAATGCGTTAGAACACGTTCATCTCGAAGACGAGTTCGTTCAGAATCAGCTACATATAGCAGGTCGGCTGACTCGATTTCCTTCTCTTACATTCCCATAGCGTCACAGTGTATTTCCCTGTTGAAGCCTAGCGTCCATTGACTTCAATGGGGCTGCTTTGAAAATCATGCTGTGTTTCTGTTGATGACCAGTGCTATTGCGCAACTCTTTCATTTCATCTGACTGGCTGAGGCCATCCTAAAAATGCGCCACTGCTGCGCGTGGCCACGAAAGCTTATCATTTGAACGTGTTTTTATGCCTTGCCCATTTAAACATTCAAAAGAGTTTCTAAGCATTCAAACACATGACGCGGAACAACTTAAATGAGTTCTCGCGCGCAGTGTTCGGTGCACACATACAGAGCAAACGTAAACTTAAGTGAACAAACAGTTGAGAAAAAAAAAACGGATGTGTATCATAATGGATGTATTGTCTCTTAAAGTGATCGCGCCTAATTTACTAGCTGCTGTCGGTGTCCTTAATGTTAATCCAAGAAAATTAAATCAGAGAAAATCACTCACAGCTCTTTACTGAACAAGCCTACTTTGTAGTTTAACAAGAATTAATCTTATTTAATTTATACAGTGAAGACTATGCAATTCTATTTTATATTTAATTATTCGGTTTCTGTGCCTGGCCACCTACAAACTTGAAAAAACTTAAACATTGTGTAAATAGCACAAATAAATATATAGAACAAACATATATTAAACTATTTTAAACAGGGCCCACAGGTCCAACCTGCACTGGGGCCCTGCAAACCCCGGCTACGGCCCGAAGAGCAGTGACAGATCAGTCAACTGTCCCAAGCATCTTTCACGCATGCAGTCAACATTATGTTGAGTTTCTCAGGCCAACATAACTAGCTAATAACTTCAGTAACATTAGTGTGCGGATCAATGAATGCAGGAGAAGGGGAGATATAACAGATAGGCCTGTGTGTGTGTCTGTGTACAGCAGTTAAACTGAATACATGTTTATATCTCCTTGTTTCAGATGATGAGAGAGATGAGAACTCCTGGCCAGCCTTGTGGACTGAAGGTCAGGCTAGGGAATATAAAAACAGGCACTCTTAAATGTGCATTGAAAATTGCCAGCTCATAAAACCTGTGCTCCAGGGACCATATTATTCAGGGAATTTTTTAGATGATTAACAGTAGAAAATCAGTCCAGTCTCCCAAGCTGTAAATGTCATTGGCTGTCTTGTGTTGCTTATAATAAATTGACATGTTGATATCACATAAGCAGTCTTTCGGAATGCTGTCAGTTACATGTAGATGCATACTGTACACATTAGTGTAGTGCTTATGGGGTGTCGCTTTGGGACGGGTGAGGGAGGGAAAAATCACAGTATGCTCACTACAAAAAACTAGACTACACCACTGTTGCAAGTGTAGTTGAAAGACAAACTGCTGCAACCTATTTCTTGGTATTTGCTTGGCGAAATTGCTAGCCAATTTTCATCATACATTTCACACAATTATACACCACATTCCTTGTTTTTTAGATCACAGAATTTACGTATAAATAAATGGACAATTTTTATGATGTAGGCCGAAAATGAGCTTCCCCTCTTTGAAAGACCAGCAGCCACCACTGATATATATATATATATATATATATATATATATATATATATATATATATATGTGTGTGTGTGTGTGTGTGTGTGTGTGTGTGTGTGTGTGTGTGTGTTAGGCAAAACAAATCCATCGGAGAGATAAGAGCAGGAACATTAGGAGTGGCCAAATCAACAGTTTGGTGTGTCACTGTCAAAGGCTACAATCAAGAGAAGACTTCACTAGAGCAAATACAGAGGGTTCACCACAAGGTGCAAACAAGGCCAGATTAGACTTTGCCAAAAAGCCAGACCACTTCTGGAAAAGCATTCTTTGGACGGCTGAAATTAAGGTCAACCTGTACTCACTGCCCAGATTCAGCCAAATGGAGCAAAGTTGATTAGATGGTGCTTCATAGTACAAATTAATGATGACCCAAAACATACAGCAAAATCAAACCAGGAGTTTTTGAAGGTTAAAAAAAGTGGCCAAGTCAATCTCCTAATCTCAACCCGACTGAGCATGCATTTCACCTGCTTAAAGCAAAACTAAAGGCAGAAAGACCCACAAACAAACAACAAGTCAGCTACAGCAAAGGCCTGGCAAAACATCACAAATGAGGAAATCCAATCTTTGGTGATGTCCATGAGTTCCAGACTTAAGGCAGTCATTGCCTGCAATGGATTCTCAACAAAATATTACAAATGAACCTTTTATTTATGATTATGTTTATTTGTCTAATTACATTTGAGACCCTGAAAATGGGGGGAAAATGGTTGTAATTCCTAAGCTTTTAATAGCTACACTATTTTTGTGTTATATTTTTGCTCAACCCCTTGAAATAAATCTTAAAGTCCGCACTTCAATTTCATCTTGATTGTTTAGATTTAATTCTATTCTGGTGGCATACAGAGCCGAAATTATGAAAATTGTGTCAGTGTCCAAAAATATATGGACCTAACTGTATATACTGTATATATACACACACACACATATATATATATATATATATATATATATATATATATACTGTATATATTAGTGCTGTCAATCGATGAACATTTTTTAAACTAATTAATCGCACATTTTTCTGAAATTAATCATGATTAATCCCACCTAACTAAGATTTTAAATATACTTTTATATTGCAATAATTTCACATTCAATCTTCAAATTAATGTACAAACAACATTTTTTTATGACTGGAGGCCAGTATCACTGATACCAAGTAATACTGATTTCCCTATAAAAAAAAAAAAATCCCCTAATATTTAACCATTGACTATAGCCATTAAACATTACATTATAATTAAGAGCTGTCAATTTTTACATTTATTAGACTTTAAAAATAACTTCTAATTTAAGTGAACTTAAAACAATCTTCACATAAACCCATTATAATAAATGCTATATTTAGCTACCTGTGCCCCTCAGCAGAAATATACAGAAAGTGAATAAAGTTATCAAACACTAAATTCTAAACTAAATACAGATAAATACTTACAGCTATATAAAAGTTATTGATTTCCTCTTTTTTCTTTTATTCTTGATGAACAGACATCACAGCAGCTGGTTATTAGGTTGTTTTGGCTTCTATTTCTTTAAGAGCTGCCGCTGCTGAACGTGATGCGGATCTGACACGCATCGTATTTTCTCTCAACTCACAGCACCTTTTCTGACCCACTTCAGGTCGGACCCATTTCAGTCTCTACTAATGAGCGGACGAGTTGGATCGAGTGTGTTAGATGAGGGAGACAGTGCTGGGCAGCTCCAGGACAGGTTGGAAAACCATTTCAGAGACATGTTCTTAATGTAATTCATATATAACATATTACATGCATGCACAGTTTTAAGGCAGCTTTAATAGCCTTTTTGGTAACTTCATGCCTTATCTGACCACGACATTGCATGCTCATAGTTTATTTCACGCTGAATTGATACAGGCTATATAGCACGCACCGGTTTCCGCGCTCGTTTGACTCGCGGCCGATGCTGAAGTGAAGCTGGAGCGCGCATCTGAAACGTCTCCGGATTGATGTGATCGTAAAGATGTTCTGCGACTGAATAAATGCACTTCTTGTCAAGAAAAAACAGACAGAAACAGCAGTTATGAGTGGGGTGGCCAACCCTAGGCTCCGCCCCTGCGTTAACGCCATTAAACAATTTTAACGCGTGTTAAACTAAGAAAATTAATCGCCTGCGTTAACGCGCTAATTTTGACAGCACTAATATATATACATACATACACACACACACACAAATACTTTATATTATATATTTCATATTATTATTAATTTCCAGACCTTTATTTTATTTTAACTACTCTCTCTTAGGACAACAGTGCTGTCATATGCTTTCAGCGATGATGTTGGGCTCCTGTTGGTGGCTTGCAGGTAAGCACCTGTTGCTAGTTGAGGAAGTGGAGAAACACCTGTCAATCATGTCACTAACTAGTGAGTACAGTGACTGACTCCCCCAGGTAGGGCAGTTTTGTAGCAGAGCACACACAAACACTCTATGGTGTATAATAAATACACCGCATGATAGAGATTAGAGGCAGGCTAATTATAGACTGTGTATAGCGCACTGACGCTCCTCTGGTACAGTAGGCCCAACGCAGGAGGGGAAGCCCACACTGGGTGTGTCAATCACTCGTCTGGAATGCTCACTGCTTCACTCTTTACCTGTCTGGGTGACAAGTAAGCTGTTGTAGAGAGATCACAAACAATCATGTTTGTGTTCCTGGTGGCTGCTTTCTTATAAAAAATGCTTATTGTGTTGGTAATGATAACTTCAGCAGATTTAATATAAATTAAGTGTCATCTGAGACTGTAGATATTGAAATGCCATGCAGTTTGGCGTCAGCAATATTTATGAACACCTGACTAGTCTCAGTATTCTCAAGGGTGAAATTACTGTAAGACATGTTTTATTTTCTTCATAAAATTACATTTCTATAATAACACTACACATTTTTTTTCCTTCACTTTTTTAAAAAGTGAAATTTGTTATATTTACACTCCGATTCGGTTACAGAAGTGCAAGCCAAAGCTCTAAGACTTATAAAATATGCAGACAGGCAAATAGGAAAAGTAAGGGTAAACATTGGCAGTGTTCTTACAAGATGGAGGAATTTGACACCAAATTTGCAGTTTCTTCTCAAAAGCTAAGCTAAACCCAAGTTCTTGCCACAAATGTTAGCTCTTAACTGTAAAGCCTCATATAAAACAGTAAGATAATGTGATGCACGAGTAGTGCAGAAACTGCATACTTAACCTTTAAAGCAACTTTTCACTGCAGTTAACCATTGCTAAATTAAATACATGTGATGTATCTCACTGTCAATTTTTTAAGTAGATGCCTGCATATTACAAAAAGGAGGCAAAACTACTTGAAAGCTATTTATGCTAATATAAACAGAAGGTGCTTTGGAGGTGATATCCAGCACATGAACAGCCAGCCACTAGATCATGTACATTTTCATAACAAGCAGAGCTGAAGTCTTTCCTCACAAAGTCTTCTTGTAATACAGCACATCTCTGTGAAGCGAAGCATGAAGGTTGCACTCTGTGCAATGCAAATGTCACAGGGAAAGCGGGACATCAGAGCTTGAAAACGTCCTCAAACGAGTGTGTGTTCTGCCAACCCCAACGTGACAGCATAAAAAGAGCAATGTTTACTAACTAGGGTGATGAACTCCCTGTTGAGCCCCCTCCCCTCCTCAAACAGCTCCGTCTATGGCAGGAGCTGATGACAAACACATTTCTGAACCCGCTTTGTTTATTTCATTTTTAACCTACTGTTTTGATGCAGTAACTCAGCAAACAAACATCCAGTTCGCGTACCCGTGAAAAACATTGGGCCAGAGACGCTGAGCTGAACTCTACAGTTGTTATGACGTACATGCACATTACTCACAACACCACACGGGAAGCTTCTGAGAACGTCTTGAGCTGAGGCTGGGATCTTTGTATGCTAACAGATTGGAATGGTAATATTTAGCCTCATTACAAGGTTGGTAAGACTCAAACAAACCAAGAGGAGCGCCAAGATACAAGAGTGCGCTTGAAAATATTTAGTCATGCATTATTCATTATTGTGATTCTGCTCCTGCCTCTAAGCTCATTTCCAGAGTACCGGCCATAGGCACGAGACACAGAAGAATGATTTTCACACTTGAGTTGCCACAGAATTGCCAAACACTGTTCCACATGAAAAGGGTTTCTCCCAAATGGGAAAGGTTGTGTCTTTAAGTCAGTTGCAGTATTTAAAGAAATAGTGCACCCCAAGATTAAAATTCTGCCATTATTTACTCATCCTTATGTTACTTAGAACCTGCATTCAGTTTTTTCACCATTTTCCTCAATGTCATACAAAGAATTATATTTTTAAATCATTACACAGCTTGTTGAAAGATAGTTCAAAGTAACCAGGGCCTGTCAAGATCCAAAGAGAGAGAGAGGGAGACCAAACATCCAAACATATGTTCTTTTTGGCAGAATTAAAAAAAAACAAAAAAACAAAACAAAAGTCCTTTGTGTTCCACAGACAAAATAAAAGCTTTTGGATTTCGAATAATAGGGTGATTTGAAAAAGTGATGTGATTAAATAGAAAAATTCTAGAAAGAGGTGTGCATGACACATTTTACCTTAAAAGTAAAAAAATAAAAATAAACATCAAGAATGTACCTAGAAAAATTTATATATAAAAAAAAAGAATTCTGCTTAACAGTCACTGCATTCTGATATTATTTTCAGGACAATTAAGTTTATATTAGTCTAATTCTCAGTATTGTAATATTGAGAGATTAAAATATACACATATTGAAAAAACTAATTAAAGGAAATTAGGTTAAAATAATCATTCTAAGAATTATTAGACTTAATTTAATGCCAGATGCATTACAGTAAAATGTGTGTATTTGATAATATTACAAACCAAAGAAATTCCTAATGTAACCTGAAAGTAGATTACATTTCTTTATGCAAAATACGACTTTTCTTTTGGTTTCTGGGTAGAAATGTGACATTTCTTGACAGGTTTTATGAGGTTCATTTGAATAATAACAGCACTTTAATATTTATGTGAAGTTGGACTATCCAGTTAATATTATATTAAACTGCTGTGTGTTTGTTTTTATGTTTTACATATAGATGTTCAACATCAAAATGCCTTGGAGCTACTCTGTTTTAAAGTGATAGAATGATCCTGAAGAGGGAGTCAAAAACAAACAGCTTCAACAAATCAAGATGTCACAGATCATTATTGCAGACGGCAATAATGATCTGTGATTCATGAAGTCTGATTAGAGCATCTCAAGCCACATACTAGCCTCTCTGAGTTGCAAAACACTTGCCCTTTGAAAGTCAAAAAGCACTTTAGAGTACATTATATCAGAAACCCCTTACACTCCAAGGCTTAAACATTGGAGAAGCATCTTAATATTCACTTATTCTTGGCCTGTCACACATTCAAAGCACTACAGACATTCAAAGGCTCTCTATGGATTACAAGGTCTGCGAATTTGGATTTGAGAAGCACTGGACACTGAGTAAAACAATGGCATTTACCTTGGTTAGAGGTATTGTCGCTATCTCCCCTGCCTTTTCAGACCTGCAAAAAAAAAAAAAAAAAATATTAACATATATAAAGAAAGAAATAATCTGCTTTAATTATAAGTGTTGTATAAGTGACTATAAGTGTAATGTGTATTTCTCTCAAACGAGAGCTACTTTGACTCTATGACACTAAAATCCAGTTCTTTTATTACTCCAGTCACACTGAAGAACATTCTAGTTAAGCAGTCAAAAGCCTAAAGTCAAGGCCAAAAGGTTACTGCATGTGGAGCATGGAGTGAATCCGTTACAAGCCTCCGTAAAAACTTTTCTAGGTTTGGTCCACAGGGTAAAATGTACCTCCGATCTTTCAAACAGTCACCCCTCTGGGAATGTGTGGACTGATTCTCCATTCCATTTTCATTCACTGTTGTGTCTTATAAAGTCCTTGCTTTTGGCTCAGTCCCTGTGTCTTTGAAATTCAAATAATTTTTTTGTCTTTTTCTTTGTGGCTTTGTAGCTAGAGGGCTGTATTTCAGAGCTACTAATCTGCTTTTGGAGAGAGGAAGCCTGCAGTAGTACTTGATGTCTGGCCAATTTCAAATCATCCAGGAGGTTACGTCTGAAAGCAAATCAACGGAGGAGATTTGACCACATACATGGTCAAAACGGCAGAACTAACCTTAAATGCATTGTTTTGTTCCTCGTTGGCCAGAAAATCATTTGGCAAGTGCTTTGCTTCAGGCCAGCAATGATAAACTGCACTGTCTTACTGCTTTCACTTCATCTCAGTCATGTTTTAACTTCAACAAAAGAGGTGATATAAGTCAACCAACACTCACTGCTCTGTCCTTCCGTACAGCACAACTAATACCTGACTCCAAAATGAACTAAAATAAAATAAAAATTACTACAAATTTTAGTTTTAATTTTTAATGATACATAATAAAACCTAAACCTTTACAACCCCCCTTCATTTAAAAAAAAATCCACTAAATATCAATAACTCTAGATTGTGCTAAGAAATTTACCACCATTAAATAGGGGTGGGCGATATGACCAAAATCTTATATCATGATATGACTTATTTTATATCACGAAAAAGATATATCTCACGAAATAGTAATTTTTTTCTTTTAAAAATGTTTTTATGATATTAAAATCTTTGATACCATAGAATTTTCATAATCCTTGTCATCAATGTCAATATCAAACTAATACAAGCCTAAAATGAGACAAAAAAACCCTCAAAGCTCACTGAAGATAAATAAACCGTCAGTGATGAAATAAGGATAAAAAAAACTAATTGCAAGCAATAGGACAAAAAAAACGACAGTAAATAAGAAACGTTACAAACATTGTACAATTTAACAAACAATTTACATTGTGTAAATTAATTAATCTTCACTGTGTTAATTATATATATATATATATATATATATATATATAATATATATAATTAATTCATCTATCTAGATAGTATATGATATAATTAACACTTGTATTATGTATAGATTCTATACATATATATATAAATATATAATTATTATTATTTTTTAATTTCTTCTTATTAAAGTTACAAAAGTGATTTAGTCAAGAGCAGTGAGAGATTTTCTCTCATTGTTGTTTGATTAATATGAATGGCAGACAGGACGAATATTGGACAGCTTCCCCTTTAAGACCGAAGTCCTGATCCAATATACTGTTACATACACGTTTTCTTTTCAGCTGTTTACTCTCTCCTAAGACCTAAATCACTGTGTTTATGAGGATACGGGAAAGATGGGGATTCTGCTGCATATAAGTGTATTTATGTAGTCGTTCAAAGCCAATAAAGCGGCAAAAAAATGCGCGTTCCTCTCACACAGAAACAGAGACGGCGCATGCATAGCTTTGTTGTTTGTGTTTCAACGGCTTTAAAATCGGTTGTTTTAAAACTGCAGTGCTTAAAAATGCATGTCCATGCTACATAGGCTATGTAGTCCCTCGTTTAGGAACGAGCTCCTTGTTTTGTCCTGGCTGGTCGTTCTCCACCTGGTTCTGTCTCCCCTTCATGTCTCGTGGTGGCGTGTAAAGATCGCAGTCATCCAAATGATGAAAAAGTATTACCGTAAACAATGTATTTTGCGACACCACGAAATAAACGATAGAGCATAATATGAAACGATAGACTTTTTATTTCATCCATCCGATATATATCGTCATATCGCACAGATGTTTATTACATTACTAATCATTGCAGCCCTAAAATAAATTAATTAATTAATTAAATTACTTAATTAAAATACATTTATAAAAAATTAAAACTAGTGTGTTGGGGGGGGGGGGGGGGATGAGAGAAATAAAACTAACAATTGCAATTGTAAACAATTGTGAAAACTAACAAAGAATAAACTAAAACAGTTTAAAAGACAAATAGGAAAAAAAATATACAAATAATAAAAACCAAGTTGTGACATAAGCAGATGAAAAAAATACTCCTATTTCATGATTTTAAGGGTATAGGGACCAATTCTCAACATTAACTAGTTGTTTATTAGCATGACTATTATTAACATATTGGCTGTTTATTAGTTCTTATAAAGCACATATTCTGCATGACCATAATCTACATCCCTAATCCTACCCAATACTTAAACTTAACAACTACCTTACTAACTATTAATAAGCAGCAAATTAGAAGTTTGAGGCAAAAAATGGTTTGTCAATAGCGAGAATTGGACATTAAAATAAAGTGTGACCATTTTAAAAGCAATTCCAAAATCTATCAATCAATCAATCAATCAATCTGCCACTGACAAAATTAAATATATGAAACACTAAAGCATCACCATTACGTATTTTGCTAAATATTTTGTTTCTATTTTGAATGGGTACAAATGGAGAAAGATATGGGTCGTGCTATCCAGCTAAACCTCATACATAAATATCCTTTATTAGCGGATTTTATGAATACCCTTTTAATTACCCAATACGCCCCATGTTCTTCGACTATATTAACTGGCACACAAGCATATAACAACAAGGGTAAGGACAGCAGATCAATATGAACAATGGCATTATCAAATTGAGTCCAAAAAATAATAAATAATTATAGAAAATACCTCTGCTTCAGTTGTAAAAAAGTCTTAACGACTGTAGACAAATCAATCGCACGGTTGACAATATAATTGCCTGCGTGGAAGAAATATCGAGTAGCTCCACTATAGTGCTTTAATTGAATTGAAAAAGCAAAGCTCTGAGTCAGTGCTTAGAATCCATCAGCTGTATATAATCAATTAATCCAGAGGTTATCAAACGCAAGGCAACGTCTGAAGCAGGCTGACCCTCTAGCTGTTATAAAAGTATATTTTGCTTTCAATAATGGAGGCCGCCAGATGAGAGGCAGTCAGGCCTTTAAAATATTTAACCCCGGCTTTTGTAAAAGAGACGCATAATGCAGTGGAAATGACATTCTCTGTAACTGTGGCGCAAATTAATTTCTCTTGGCTTTAATTATTTCTTTCCTCCCACTCCCCTGGAGTCCTCCTCTCTGCAGCCAGAGGATTGTGCGAAACATTTCGTGTCTGACCTCCATTTTTCAAAAACTTCAACAGTTCTGCCGGGAGACCGAACGCACACCCAGGTGTGGACCGCACTGTCCCCAGGTCTTGGTGGCACAGACAAAAACCTAGAGAACTGTGTGCACATTTGAATAGGGCGACAGAATCAAACTGCTGTTAGGGGACCATATGAAATGGCTAATTGAATCGAATGGGCAAATGAAAGCCTAAACTGAATGTGAAGCAAATTATGAGATGAAATCTACCACTACAGCTTTCAGAGAGCCTCTAGAGAGTCATGGCGCCCCTGAGGGGAGGCTTTTACTTATTAGTGAGTTGTAGGTCTGATGCTGAGAGTGAGAATGACAGCGAGCGAGCGAGAGAGAGGAAGACGGCCACAGTAAAGAAAGACAGACGATGAATGAGGTACTTATTCTGGGATAAACTCGTAAACATGCACTTGAAACCCGTAAACAAACAACTACATATTGATTTATGTGTAATTGCTAGTTAGATGACAAGCATTTGTAGATGCAGCTTATGCTAGGTGCGTAACAACGTACTCACATGCAAGCAGTGCTTTACGACCTCGAACACATTTGCAGTGAACTTCAGCAGATTTTATTTTCGAGGTACTTATACACCTGATAATGGAGTTTAAGCAGGCCAGGCTCATGCAGTGCATCTTTTAACCTCCAGGGGCCACTGTTGTTCTGCGGATCTCTCACTCAGAGTCCCATCATTCCCTCTCATAACTACCACGGACACCTGTCGTCATTAAGAAAACATTCACATATTCAAAAAGCAGGGGTGTGCAGACAGCTAAATTAAATAACTGTCAAAATACTGACATGAAAATCTGTTTCACTGCGAATATAAAGGAAATATTTTGTGTGAAATAAATCAAGTGGCGGGCATGTTTAAGAGCAAGCCTTCAATTTTCCCCTTGATGTTGTGTTTTTTAAATTACGCCTGATACGGCACCTTTAGATACTGTTTGAATAGTTCGAATAGTGTTAGTCTTCACCAATTATTCTTTTAAGAGAGCCAACAATGGCTTTCAAAGTAAATTACAGGGTAGGAGGGCCTTGGAGTAAAATTGCAGCCTAGTAAAGCTTTACTAAACAAAAAAACTCCACAGATGAGTGAACGGAGTTATGCGGCTCACTGAATTCCCTGTCAGAGTTACATCACACGCACACCCAAAACACACTTTCATTTTATTCCAGAAATCCATTTCCCTAACTCCATTTTTCCCCGCTAGTTTGGAGCTGGCTGGATTACCTCGACAAACCCGGCTGATATAAACAGCGGATGGGAGGGGAGGCGAAAAGCAGAACTCTGCGATCTCCAGGTGGCAGAACCCAGCCGCAGAGAGCTCGAGATGGAGGGAGGGGTCTAAAACGAGACCGTTTCTGAGGGAAAAGCTTATTTACAGGGTCCTCACCTGCTTAAGTGCTTCTTAGTCAATCATACGACGCTCGGTGCATCACTCGAGGTGTGTGCCGGGGTGAAAATGGCTACATGAGGCAGCATCCGGGAGCGAAGAAACCGCTGACTGACGTGTCTAATCATGCTACTCTATCCACCGTCACACAAACAACTCTGAATCATTAGGGCCAGAAATCTATCTGTTTGTATTACACATGACACGATCCGAACGGAGCTCATTTAAATATTAATACAAGCCTCATACATAAACAAGCACTGTAATGTATGAATTCCTAAAAAAAGACTCCTGGCTAAGATGTTCTCCATTTCCTCCATAACTGATAGAGCCAAGGAGACAACGATTAAAAGAGCGAGAGCGATGTTCGGATTCAGTCTGACTTGCGTTGTCATTCATTGTGCGACTTGTTTTATTGAGCTGTAATTCTTCGTGACTGGTACCGAACGCGCTCTAATTCGTTATCTGCCATCATGCATTATAGAAAGAAGATGTGCTTTTAAACGCAGATGTATTACAGCAGAATACAACAGTTCACAGAGCAAAACTAAAGTGGCACAGCTAACCTCGAGTTGTTTTCTCACACAGAAACTAGAACTGGCATTTGTTAAAAAAGACTTTGGCCCATGAAAAACAACACCTGGTACACTAAGGTAATCATGACAGCAACCTTCGAGTATCTTGTCTCCCGAGACATCTTTACAATTGTTGTACAAGAACCTCAATGCATATAAATGTATATGTCCGTGTGCATGTATGCACTCACTCCTCTAGGGAGATGTTGGAGTAGATAAATGTGCGTGCTGTATGAGTCGTCTCTGTTTGTCCTGCGCTGCTATTTAAGAGTTTCTCCTCCAGCAGTGACTCCACGGCCATCTGGGGAACAATCTCTAAAACTGCCCAACACCTGCGAGAAAAAGAGAGAGAGAAAACCAAAAGGTAGATTTTCAAATGATACATATGGTACATAACACAATAAATATATTATACATCATAAAAATATGATATAAAGGTATCACTATAGGTATAAATACATAAAACACATAAAATGTATTATAATTAAACATATATTACAACATTAAATATTAAATGGCACGTGCATAATACATTACATGACACGCGACGAATTATGAAAAAACATACATTGCTGTTCATGTCAATATGCTACAAAAAACAACTACAAAGTACATAAAATAAATAAATTACCCAACCAACCAACCAAAAAAAAAAAAAAAATCCTCTGTTGTCAGTAAGAATTTTTGGAAAGAAAATTATACTTTTATATCCACATTGTTAATAATAAGAAATGTTTCTTGGGCAGCAAATCAGCATATTAGAATGAGAATGATTTTAGAGATGATATTAGAATGACTTCTGAAAGATCATGTGACACTGAAGACTGGAGTAATGATGCTGAAAATTCAGCTTTGCCATAATAAATATAAATTACATTTTAAATTATATATATATATATATATTAAAAATACTGTAATAATACAACATTAAAAGATAATCAAATTAAAAAAAAAAAAAAAATTCAATGGAGTTATATGGATTCTCCTGGATTCATTTAACTCAAAAGTTAAGAATGTTATTGATGATATTGCAACAATAAAGGTCAGCAAGAAGAATGGCAGACAAAAATCATTTTGGAGAAAATCAACAGCAGTTCAGAATATGAAAAGACAATGCAAAAAAGCTGAGCGGATGTGGCGGAAGACGAAACTTGAAATACACTATAGCATCTATAAAGACAGCCTTCATGCTTTCAACTTGGAACTAGCCACAGCTAGACAGACCTTCTTCTCAAACCTTATAAACAGTAACTTAAACAACACTCGCACTCTTTTTGCTACTGTTGAGAGACTGACAAACCCCCCAAGTCAGATTCCCAGTGAAATGCTCTCTGACAGCAAATGCAATGAGTTTGCTTCCTTCTTTTCAGAGAAGATCAGTAATATCAGAAAGGAGATTGGCACATCTTCCTGTAATACAGAGGTCACACAGATTGACAGCAATCTCAAAAAGTGACTATAGCCCTATTCGGACGGTAATTGTTTCTCAGGAGGACGTAAGTGATTTTCACCATATACAGGGGGTAGTTGGTGATTTAATTGCCGTCCGAATCCAGGATGTCGGTGTTTTTCTCTGACCACCCCCGTGAAAATCCCCGGCCAAATTACCTACTGTTTTTTGACAAACACCGAGGTCGTGTGGTAATTTAATTGCCGTCCGAATCCACATCTCTGAGTTTACGAGAAGAAATCGATTCAAAATTCAGCGTTTAATCCCTTTTTGAGCACTCCCGAACACCGTAATGTTGTACTTCGGTGTAATTTACATATTATTTCTGAAATGCTGGAAAGTATTTAAAAGAACAATTTCATGACTGCTCAACCACAGCGACTGGGAGCAGAAAAAGAAGAAAAGCACATAAATGTTCAAATGGGTCTTTATTATGGCAGCAGCAGGTGTGCAATACAATTTTAAAATGTATTATAAACGGATATATATCGCGTATAATTATATACAACTATAGCGCGTCTTTCCTATTTTTAAACAGGAGATTTAAATAAATACACAATAAGAATACATTTGTAAATAAAATTTATTTTATTTACAGCAGACAATCATGTGACTGGCCACGTGAGCGTTCCCGGGTGCGCAGGATCACAGAACTCGCTCCTCCGCTGTGAATAAATCTCCATCCGAATCCATGAGTTTTATCACTGAGGTGATATGTAAATTTATTTTCACAGACGTCCATATGAGAAACAATTACCGTCCGAATCGGGCTTAAGTCTGTTTTTAAAACAATTGATAGCAAAATTTTGGAAGAAATAGTACAGCATCTTAAATCGTCAACCTGCTATCTTGACACACTTCCCACATCTTTTTTCAAAAGTGTGCTTAACTGTTTAGAAGCAGATCTCTTAGAAGTGGTGAACACCTCACTTCTTTCTGGGACTTTTCCAAACTCCCTGAAAACTGCAGTTGTTAAGCCCCTTCTGAAAAAGCGCAATCTTGATAACACCATGTTGAGCAACTATAGACCAATATCAAATCTTCCTTTCATAGGTAAGATTATTGAAAAGGTAGTTTTTAATCAGCTGAACAACTACTTAAACTCAAATGGATACCTGGATAATTTTCAATCTGGTTTCCGCGTGCATCACAGCACAGAGACAGCACTCATTAAGATAATAAATGATATTCGCTTTAATTCTGATTCTGGCAAAATATCAGTGCTGGTACTACTAGATCTTAGTGCTGCGTTTGACACTGTCGATCATAACATACTTCTAGAGAAACTGGAAAACTGGGTCGGGCTTTCTGGGATGGCACTCAAATGGTTCAGGTCATACTTAGAAGGGAGAGGTTATTATGTGAGTATAGGAGAGCATAAGTCTAAGTGGACGTCCATGACATGCGGAGTCCCACAAGGCTCAATTCTTGCACCGCTCTTGTTTAGCCTGTATATGCTCCCACTAAGTCAGATAATGAGGAAGAACCAAATTGCCTATCACAGCTGATGATACCCAGATCTACCTAGCCTTATCTCCAAATGATTATAGCCCCATTGACTCCCTCTGCCAATGCATTGATGAAATTAACAGTTGGATGTGCCAAAACTTTCTTCAGTTAAACAAGGAGAAAACTGAAGTCATTGTATTTGGAAACAAAGATGAAGTTCTCAAGGTGAATGCATACCTTGACTCTAGGGGTCAAACAACTAAAAATCAAGACAGAAATCTTGGGGTGATTCTGGAGACAGACCTTAGTTTTAGTAGTCATGTCAAAGCAGTAACTAAATCAGCATACTATCATCTCAAAAACATTGCAAGAATTAGATGTTTTGTTTCCAGTCAAGACTTGGAGAAACTTGTTCATGCCTTTATCACCAGCAGGGTGGATTATTGTAATGGTCTCCTCACCGGCCTTCCAAAGAAGACCATTAGACAGCTGCAGCTCATCCAGAACGCTGCTGCCAGGATTCTGACTAGAACCAGAAAATCTGAGCATATCACACCAGTCCTCAGGTCCTTACACTGGCTTCCAGTTACATTTAGGATTGTTTATAAGTCACTCAATGGTCTAGGACCTAAATATATTGCAGATATGCTCACTGAATATAAACCTAACAGACCACTCAGATCATTAGGATCAAGTCAGTTAGAAATACCAAGGGTTCACACAAAACAAGGGGAGTCCGCTTTTAGCTATTATGCCGCCCGCAGCTGGAACCAGCTTCCAGAAGAGATCAGATGTGCTAAAACATTAGCCACATTTAAATCCAGTCTCAAAACTCATCTATTTAGCTGTGCATTTGTTGAATGAGCACTGTGCTACGTCCGAACTGACTGCATTGTATTTTATGTATAATCCTTTTCTATTTAACTGTTTTAAATTTCATTTTAAATCAATTTCTATATCATTTTAAAATTCCTTGTTTTATTATTTTTAATTCCTTGTTTTTATTGCTGTGAATGATTATTTCACTTTCTTTTATGCAAAGCACTTTGAATTACCACTGTGTATGAAATGTGCTATATAAATAAACTTGCCTTGCCTTGCCTTGCCTATATACATTTTGCATGTTTTCATGCCACATATACAAATTACATGCTAGTGGGAGAAAACCAAATCCAGACATCATACAGGAAGACGTCTCTACAGCAGATAGAACATCTTTCCCTCAAAGCTTTGATAATTAATGCTAAAGTACTTCAACACACTCTTCAGAAAAAGCCTTGTGCTGAAACAGCCTGTGCATCCAATATGTTTCCATGATCTAACTGAAGGTTTGGGAGGAGCATGTTCATCTAACCCTGCCAATCATGACGCAGGTGTATGCATAAATTAATGGCTCGCTCTTGTGAAAATTTCTACAGCATCCCTCCACCCCACCTGTAATACATTTTTAAGCATTCTTGAGCCCTCCATCATAGGCCGCAAGCCAAATCTGTCTGTCCTTATTCCACTTAAGGATAATATTAATATGTGAATATCTTGACACTTTACATATGCACCAAATCCCACTGCAACCTCCCTTCTTACTACCTGTGAATCTCATGAATACTATTGCAGTTCTGTTCCATCATGTGACGTCCTGCTATTGGCACATTTCCTATGCAGACCACGTTTGTTGCAGGGGGACCTGGTTTAAATGTGTAATGACTTCGGATTTTGTCGTTATCTGTTTTAGAGGAAGGACACGTATTTCTGAACTCCTGTAGCTCTCCTAATCAAAAGTGTGCCGGACAAAGAGGAAGTTATTATCTCTGGATATGAGTGCTTGTGTTTTCAAGCAGACCCCCCTGTACCTGGGTGTTCCACGCAAAGCCGATTATGTGCAGGTCTGCGTCTCTCTCACACTGTGAACCTTGCGGTGATATTTCAGCGAGAAAATGGGTCAATGCCAAGCATCAGCAGGCTGCTGTTGCATATTAATGATGAAGCTTGGCTGTGACAGATGAGATTGGCCCACAAGGGTCCTCTCTCTCTCTTTCTCATACACACATGCACTCTCGTTCTCTTTGACTACTCTGTTACGAAACCTAGTGAGCTGCCTCGATGTCTACTGCCTAGTAGGCAGCAGCCTTATAAATCGGCATACGAACTGACATGGAAACACATATGCGACTGATTTGGAATGCTCTACATGCGGGGCACATAAATAACAAAGCACACGGCAGACTCGACTCACAATTAATTTGTTTGATCAAAGTTCCTTTAAGGCAAGTCAGTTCACTCTGCAGCCCATTGTTAGTGTCACATTAGTTATGGCTATGCTAAAACATGGTATCTACTTGAATTAGAAAAAGACCAAAAATGTTGGTTCCAATAATATTTTTTTGAAAGAACTTAAAAATGTTATTCAGCAAGGACACATTATTCAAAACGTGACATGATGGCTTTTTACATTCATATAAGCAATTATATTTAAAACAACAATAATAATAAAAAAAAAATATTTTAAACTTTCTATTCATCAAAAAATCCTGAAAAAATATCAGTTTACAAAAAAAAAAAAATACTATATTGAACCACACAAATTTCACCTACGTATAATAAGACATGTTTCTTGAGCATCAAGTCAGCATATTAGAATGATTTCTGGAGGATCATGTGACACTTGAAGGCTGGAGAAATTGCTGTTAAAAATACAGTTTTGCCATCAAATTAATTAATTAAAGGGATAGTTCACCCAAAAATGAAAATTTGATGTTTATCTGCTTACCCCCAGGGCATCCAAGATGTAGGTGACTTTGTTTCTTCAGTAGAACACAAACGAAGATTTTTAACTCAAACCGTTGCAGTCTGTCAGTCATATAATGGCAGTCAGTTCAGTTTCTTGCACAGACCGATTGTTTCATGTCTTAAGACCTCGTCACGAGTCGCAGGGTTTAATTTGGTTTTGTCTGTGTATGTTTTTTTTCTCTCAAAGCCGTGGGTCCCATTGACTGCCATTATATGACTGACAGACTGCAATGGTTTGAGTTAAAAATCTTCGTTTGTGTTCTACTGAAGAAACAAAATCTCATTGGATGCCCTTGAGGTAAGCAGATAAACATCACATTTTCATTTTTGGATGAACTATCCCTTTAAACAACTTTTTACTGTTATTTATATATTACAAAAATATTTTACAAGTTTACTGTTTTTATTTAGCATTAATCGAGTAGCCTTGGTGAGCATAAGAGGCTTCTTAAAAAAAAATCCAAATATTACTGACTATTACTTACCCTAAATTTGGAAAGACAGTGTATGCTCAAAAAAACAACCTTTTGTATAACAAATAATCTTGTTTTCTGTTTGAAATAAGATTATTTTGCTTACCCCACTGGCAGATTATTTTGCTTGTTCTAGGCAAAAATTCACTTAAATTTGAAGTAAAAAGAATTCTTAAAAAGAAAATCCTTCTTGATTTGAGATTTTTGTTGTTGTTGATATTTTGGCTGGAAACAAGACAAAAAAAAAACCTATGTAAGAAAAGCATTTTTTTGCAGTGTTTAATTATGAATTTGGTCAAAATATATCTTAAGAGGCAATATAATGGAACACGCTTGACACCCAGGATGCCTTAAAATGCTGTCTACATAGGCAGCTCACTAGGATTTTGAAAAGAGCATACATTCCTTTATTTTGCTTTACATTTTCCTTTTTCTGAGGCTGTAATTATTCTTTTTTATTATTCTAGTCTTTTTTCCTCCAAATCCATTTCTCACTTTATGTATCTCATACTGGCATACACTTTCTATCATCTGGTTCTCTTTCTGTCTCATTCTCCATTTCAGTTTCCTTCAACTCCACACCTGCTCTTTCTTTCTCTCTCTGTCCCGCTCTTCTGGGGTCTCAAGAGAATAAACATAAGATCGACTCTGCCGGCTGAATGTACAGAGAGGCTTTGGAGTCGGTTCAGAGGAGACCTTGCTATGACTGAGAAGAATGATGGCACACAGTATAAAGCCATGGTGGCTGCTACGCTTTCAATCGTGCCGGCTTTACAGGACTATCAGCCTCTGTGCAGAGTTCAAGGATGAGGGTCAGGCCATGAATCGATATCACCGCACCGTCTGAAATAAACTACAACTTGTGTTTCAGTCAAGACCTGTGATGAGTAAAAACAGGTTACTAGAGTTCAAAATTTTAAAATGTAGTATTAAACATCACACATCTTTAATTATGTTAAGCCTTCCTGTTTCTGTTAAGTTAATTGTCTTTGTAAGGAGAGGTTGTAGATTGATTTAGCTTGTAGAAAGCATCAAAAGAAAACATCTCCTTGCATAAAAAGACAAAAGGTTTCTTTCATTAGGATGCAAAACATTACAGCAATAGAAAGCATTTTCTCAGCTTGATATGTATAGACCACCAACTAAGAAAAAACAAAGACAAATGTAAACTGCAGGCCAAGAGTCTGGAGTAGAGCTAGCTAGTCATTACTTTCATGACTTGGCGATGCAAGTGGCACAAAAGTTGCACATTTCACCTTTAATACACATAAAAACATGAGCTGTTCTTAGACCAGTTTAGAGCTGACCTTAAATCTCAATAAGGTCTCAAATGGGTAATGCTGTTCTGCTACTGGCACAAGCTGGTTTAGACAACACTCTCACAGCAGTTTGAACTAATTTAATGTTTAGTGGCTAATAAAAAAGTAATATATTTAAAATACATTTATTTCATTCTAAATATAGTTCAAATCTATGAACATATTTACTGACATATCGCATGACACGTACTGATATAAACATTTTAATTAAACTTTATTCAGAGTACTACTTGTGCAAAATGCACATTTCTTAATATTAAGCCTAAAATGAATATTAATGTCACTATTGAGGAAGACTTATGATCTTTGAATAATATCCTGTCTTTAAATGTAAGACATTTTAAGTGTACCTCAAGTATACTAGTTCCACTTTAGCACAATCAAATATACTTCAGTGTATCTTCAGTTGGACTTCAGCACTACTTCCACACAATTAAAGTGCATTAAGCACAAAATTTGTTCCAGTTTAGCAGACTTTAAATATACCAGATTAGTATGCTAAAAGTACAACTGCAGGTTATTTTTATTAAGTACATAAATATCTAAATTTATTTGTTGTATACTGAGCATTAAATACAGTAAATGTATTTCAAATACGTTTTAATATTTTTATTTTTCACTAGGGTGATATGAATTTGTATGATTGCATTCATACATTTTCATAAGATCTGCGTATGGCCCAGTGATGATTAGGTTTGGCGTGGGGAGTTTCATGCTTTCAATTTTTTCTATAAAATGTACATTTCTGTATGAACTGCATTGTATGAACTCATTCAAAATAGTTATGTTTTCTGATGATATCTGGTTGGTTTAGATTCAAATTGCTGCAGGTAAACCTCAGCTGACATATATTTGTGTGTGGTGGGTTAAAAAAAGTCACATAAACTAAAAACTGTAAATCATACAGGCCTGTTAATGGAAAAACTTTCATTTTTGTAGGTACAACAGCCTAACCAGTTTTATCACGATTGATGACAAGCTAAAATTAGCATTAAAAATCCAAAATAGAATATTTAAAGGTTTTAATTTAACTTTAAACTAGTGCTGTCAAACGATTAATCGCATCCATTTACATTTACATTTAGTTATTTAGCAGACACTTTTATCCAAAGCGACTTTCAAATGAGGACAATAGAAGCAATCAAAACCAACAAAAGAGCAACAATACGCAAGCACTATAACGAGTCTCGGTTAGCCTAACGCAGTACACGTAGCAAGTGTTTGTTTGTTTTTTTATAAAGAAGAAAAAACAAAACAAAAGAAAGCTAGTGTTAGAGGGTCAGATAGATACAAAGAAGACTAATAAATACAAACAAGACAGAATAATAAATAAATAATAATTATTATTAATTAAAATTAATAAATAAATAATAAATAAAAGGTTTTGTATATGTAAATATGTGTGTGTACTGTGTATATTTATTATGCATATATAAATACACACATTTGTATATATTTTGAAAATATTTACATGTATTCACATGTATATATTTATATAATTATATTTAATATACAAATATAACTTATTTTTCTTAAATATATACATGCATGTGTGTGTATTATATATATATATATATATATATATATATATATATATATATATACATATATATACACACAGTACACACACATATATTATGTAAACAAAAACTTTTATTTTGGATGCGATTAATCGTTTGACAGCACTACTTTAAACTTAAAAAAAGAAACTGGCCAGTACCTTCTAAACCAGGTATAGGTTGTTTCTTCAGCAGGGTAGTCGCAGCAAAAAATTAAATAAAATAAATAAATAAATAATTAATTAATTAATTAAATAAATAAATAAATAAGTAGTGGGGGAATGCAAAAACATTATTTTTTTATTAAAAAAGAGAAATTAAAATATAAAGAAAATGAGAACATGTATCAGCTTTCCAAAGTAAAACAATCTTGCGCTCCTTGAGAAACTGTAACAAGCAGGTTTGTGATAAGCAATATCTGAGAAACTCAGTCACAGTATCTTAACTGGCCCTCTAAGAAAGACAGAGTGAGTGAGTTACCTGATAGTGAAGTAGTCTGTCAAACATGGAGTCTAGATTGCTAACACAGCCACTCAGGGTTAATGACACTCCACGAGTTTAGGATGATTTAGAAAGTCCTTACGCGACCAGAAATGATTACAAGCCGCGGCTTACTCTAACGAGCATTAATAATGACAGCGGCACCATTCATCCCCCTCGTACTTCCATCAGGACTATGCTGGAGTTTACGTGGCAATGCATTCATATCAATCGCGTTGTCCCTTTTCGAACGTCATCCGATTTATGGCGCTACTAAGATGTGATGCGTCACAGCTTGATGGTTTTGAGCTTGTTTTGAAGACTCAATCATTTGACAAACAGGCTGCGTGACATTCTTGATGCTCTGTCGTACAGGAGTCGGGATGGGGCGGGGGTCTCATTTTGGTGACAAATCTAGCATGGCGGGATCCACCAGCAATCACTCATCAGTCACAGTCATCAAGGCCCAGGATGCACTGGCTGCAGGGTTCATTAATGCTGTGCCCGCAGGCCAGCTCCACTCTGACCGCTCAGTCACTGATGACTCAATTACGATAGGACAGCAGCAGCCACCCAAAGCAAACTAAATCAGAAGCAGTAGACATTAGCAGCGCAGTTCCTCAGAGATGACAAAAGAGTGACTTGTTGAATGTCAGAATGGTGATATGTAACGCATTGCCTGACAGGAGCGGCGCTGCGGTGGTGATGTATACCTTCGGTGGGCCTTATCGCAGAGAATGACATCAGCGGCTGACTGAAACAACTGTCCCAAGAGCAGATAAACTGGGACTGTGGCATCCATGACCAGTGGTAAAAATCAATGATTCTGTACTGTGTGTTGTCATATACAATCTGTTATATAAATTAGTCTACAAAAAAGTACAAAAATGAGAATGAAAAGATACTAATTGCATTTACTGTATTTGTAAAACATCGGCTGCATTGCAAAACTCTATTCCAAACAAAATAATGGCATGAATATATAGATGATGATATAGATGATTTAAAAGACAGGTTTATCAGTTTAAATACTACTCAGTCCTGGAGACTGGCCTAATAATTACACCGTTTCATACACCGTTTCATACTACCGTTCAATTTATTTAATGTTTTTTGAAAGATGTCTTTTATGCTCACCAAGGCTGCATCGATCAAAAAGTACACTAAAACAGTAATGTTTTGCAATATTACAACAATTTAGAACAACTGTTTCCAATCTTAGTATAAAATTTAATATATTCCTGTGATGGCAAAGCTGGATTTTTAGCACCATTACTCCAGTCTTCAGTGTCACATGATCCTTCAGATATGCTTCAGATCATTCTGATATGCTGATCTGGTGCTCAAGAAACATTTATGATTATTATCAATGTTGTAAACAGTTGTGCTGCTTAATAATTTTGTGGAAACTGAACTTTTGATCAATTTAATGCATCTGAATAGTATTACTTTCTTAAAAAAAAAACATACTTACCCAAAAGTTTTGAAAGGTATTATCTTATCTTATCTTATATTATATTACTATAAATATTATATATTTAATAGTGCTGTCAAACGATTAATCACGATTAATCACATCCAAAATAAAAGTTTTTGTTTACATAATATATATGTTTGTGTACGGTGTATATTATGTATATATAAATACAAACACATGCATGTGTATATTTAAGAAAAATATGTTATGTTTATATATTAAATATATTTATATATAATATAAAATGTAAGAATATAAATATATAAATGTATATACATTGTAACTATTTTCAAAATATATACTGTATGTGTGTGTATTTATATATACATAATAGTACACATACATATATTATGTAAACAAAAACTTTTATTTTAGGATGTGATTATTCGGTGAATGCGATTATTCGGAGGCGGTTATTTTGGATGTGATTAATCGCGATTAATCATTTGACAGAATTAATATTTAATATTATAAATATTTATAATAATAACAATTAATTACAATGATTAATTTCAATTTAGTAGTAGTAGTGAACCGTTCCATCACTAGTTTTAATCTTTGTCAGCCCTTCTTTCCCTGAAGTCTGCTAAAGTATCGCCTGGAGACAGATGGACTCTTGGTTATGAATCAGTGCTCCACAAAACTACATTAATAAGTCAAGTAAAACTAGGTTGATTTAGTGATTGTAGATAAAAAAGGGGAAAGATAAAAGATCATTCTGAAACGAAGACTTGAAAAAAGTTGAAAAAAATCAAAGGAAAAGCATCTGCTTCAAAAGGCAGCAGACAACTTCATAAAACTGTTTTCCTCACTCTCCAGCGGCCACCAGAGATTTATCTTCTAATCTGTACAAGCTACGCTTCAGAAGATCTCAATGCAAACCAGTGAAGCTCTCCTCCTCTGCTCTCTCAATAGAGGATGCAAAATAAAATTATGCTCAGTTCGCTAATTAGATATTAAAATTATGAGTTGGCAAATTTAAAAAAAATGAAAATCACTCTGCAGTTGACGGGTCGGGTTGAGAGCACTGATGCAAAGTGCTGATAAAAGCACATTAAACATTGCATATTTCCCTATCAATGAGTGTATGGGAGTTACATTTCATTGGGAAATCTAGAAGATGTTACAGATATTAAGGTAAATTATGCTGAAATGGATCTACTAAGTGGAGGCCAAGTCATCTATTGTTTCACAATCAGATTAGAACACAAAATCTGTACAACTGATTTACAATAGCAGTGAATGCAAAACAATGCCAAAAGTGAATGTGCTTGTTGAAATTAGAATTAGTTAATCATTTATGCACTCTAAAAAAAGCAATGTAGATTTATTGCATTATACCACACAATTTAAGGATGAAGTCAGTTATTTACTAATAACAACCAACCAAGATTGGAATAAAAAAAAAATAAAAAAGACTGTGTATAAGCAAAATTTCCCGTCATTGGTCAGACAAACAAGATAGTCACGCCCCCAAATTTATGCCACTGGTTGAGCCAATGTGACTTTCTTAGGCTGGGTAGGATGGTTAAAATTTTTTAATATTTTTCTTTGAGTAAAAATACTAACCCTTAATACAAGATCTACTAAATTAAGTCACAAAAAGACAAAATTTGTTAATGTGGTAAGAAAAGTAATAAACATAATTAAAGATTCCCTGAAACTATTGGATCTCGTGCAATTTTGCTTAAATCACAAATATTTATTTTAAGAATGTTTAGATATTTGTTACAGAAAAAATCCTTAAATCCATTTACTCACTAACTTTAGCTCACATAAGACAAAGCAGTTTGCCAATGTAGTTTAAAAACAATAAAAATAATAATAATAAATAAATAAAAATAAAATATATCAATTCATGACTTTTTAATCTGAAACGAATCTTAATATCATATGCAGTTTTGCTTCTCAATATTTTTACACAAACAAGATAAAAAAAGGTACTGGCATTTACCATCCCACTGAATCAGACTACAAATTATAGTGTCTCTGCATATTAATCTGGGATAACAGAAAGTATTTTAACATCAAAAATAACACACTTGAGCTTTAAGATACTAAACTGCATCCATTCTTGATCTGACAGTTATATCAGCACCTGTTTAGAAAAAGAAACATCTAAAGGCTGATAGAAGGATGCGATGTTCAGTAGCTGTCTAATATCTCTTAAAAAAGACCACATGATGCCAAATTGAGCCATAAAGAATGAGGGCTGAATCTGTCAGGCTTCAGAAGAAAGTGGATGTAACGGATGGCGAAAAAAACCAAAACAAAAACACATTCACAGCAGCTGCATGGGCCTTAATCGTGTCTGGCCAGAAATGATGGCACGAGAGTTCAGTTGGTTGAATTGAGTGATACCAAATGCATTTAAATCAAACAAGCATGCTGGATGAGGAAAGAATAAATATGTTTGGATTAGATGCAGTAAATCAAATAAAGCTACAAAGAGGCAGGAGCTCATGTAACCAGGGCACAGAAAGCTAAATCAAATGGTCTGTTGCTGTGGTGGCTAATACTGTACATCAGAATTGAGCCTGAAAAAGAAATATGGGAGAGAAAAAAATAGCCTAAATATGAGATTTATATATTTGAATTGCATTATGGATTACATAGTTTTAACTTGTTAAATAAAATTGATTAAATTAAACTAAAAAGTATGTATTTTCATACCCCTGGTTATTGTGTATTTACATTTAGGGCCAGATTTACTAACAGCTTGCGCCAGCGCACACCATTTGTTTTGTGTAAAAACAGTACTGTCAGGATTTACTAAAGACGGATTTACTAAAGTGAAGAATTAGCACTGAAAAGCCGTGGACACATTTACTTTCGCGCCTGACCTTATTGAATATGCATTTGTAGGAGTTTCCATTTCAGATGCAAAATTTATGGGAGGAGAGTATTAAAATGAATCACGCAACATGATTTACTAACGTTTGCTCTCGTAAAATTACTGGTATTGCGCCATTATTTAATGCCCAAAAAAGCATGTCTTAAAGCAGGCGGTAATTTGCGCTGGTCATTATGGAAATTAACTGGCTGCGTCTCTGTTTTTAATGTGCACATTGCCAGTAAATCACCCACAGAACTTTTCCCCTCCCATCTGCGCTTTTATGGAATTGCGCTCTAACGCTAATTTGCCCTGTTTAGTTAATCTGGCCCTTAGTTTATTAGTACTGTTACAGAAATTGTACCTGTTTCATTCCTTATGACTGACAAATATGCATCACATTAAGGTAATCCAAATGTATGAAATTTTGTATGCAATTCAAATGCATAATTCTTTTTCTTTTTTTTTTTTTTTTTTTTTTGGCCCGTCAGTAGCACAGATAACACATGACAGTACATATGCGTGGCTATGCTATCATCATTCACAGCCTTGTTTCTTTTTTTTTTTTTTTTTTTTTTTTTCCTTTTCTTTTTTTTTAATTAAATATATATATATTTTTTTTTTATTTATTTATTTTTTTATCTTTTTTTTATATTAATTAATTAATTTAATTTTATATACCCTTTTACTTAACCACACTGTGACAGACAAGACCAGGGGACAGAGAAAACAAGAGAGAGAAAGAAGAAAGAAGAAAGGAAAAAAAAAAAAAAAAAAAAAAAGGTTGTGGGGAAAGTCAACAGAGAAGGGGGAGAGAGAGAGAGAAAAAAGGAGAATGGGGGATAGAGAGAGAGAGGAAAAAAAAAAAAAGACAATTTGCTTCGATACCTGCTGACAAAAAGAGAAAACAACAGAAGAAAACAACCGAAGACACAACATCAAAGAGACTGCAGCAACAACCAACATCTGTATGAATCACAATAAATTCTAAATGTTAAATGTTATTGAGCAGCACACATAACTAATATTACAAAATAAGTTTTGAAGCAACAGCAGATCAAGACAATGTGTGTCTGTGAGCACCTGTTTTTATACCAATGTGAATGCTTGAGTGTGTGTGAGCGCGCTTGTGTTCATAAGGTTCCTCCATGTAAATGTTTAATAGTGTGTGTGGGGAACAACAGCCCCATCCCGCAAGGCATGAAGCAGGCACGGAAAAGACCCGGGCCCCAAACATCCGGAGGCCCCCCAGGGCACGGGACCCCCAGGAGAACCACCGCAGGGACAGCCGCGGCCTCCACCCAGAAAAGGGCAGAGGAGAGCCCGAAGGTGGGACCTCCGACAGCCACAGTGTAGACGCCCCAGGGTGCCGTGGCGGCAAGCCCGCAGGCTCCACCGGCAGCCGACCACTCCAGGGCGGACCGGGCCCTGGGCCCGGAGACCCAAAGGCCCCCCACCCCACAATCGGGGCCCAGCAAGGCCAGTAGGGCCAGGCCCCGCCAATCGACCGCCGAGAGTGGGCCGGCGCTCGCCCGAGCATCCTGCCCCGGCGCGAGAAATCACCAACGCACCGGCGGCATCCTCCATCGGCAGGGCATGGTGGTGGGGTGGGGGTCGACTAAGATGATGAGTGAGGTGGAGTCTAAGGCCCGACCTGACACATAGACGTAGACGACAAGCACACATATACACAAGCATATGTTCCCACCCTCATGCACGCAAACGAATATTCACACCCTCGCCCGACATGTAGACACACAAAAATGGACACGGTACCCACACTCACACTCCCCATATGCACTCTATACTCCTAGGTCCAGGCACCACCACCCCCAGAGGGGTAGTCAGCGCCCGATCCCGGAGCTGAACCCCCTTCGCTCCGGCGTGGGGACAGGAAGACCACCCCGGTCCCCGCAGCAGCAGAGAAAATCAACAGCCCAGACCCCGACCGGGCGGCCAGCTCATCCTCACAGCCCCCGGCCCCAGACAGAAAACAGAGAACAGGGGTGTGAGAAAAAAAATAAAAAAAATAAAAAAAAATAATAAAAAAAAGACCCCATGCTTCACCCCACCCGCTCAAATGTAGTGTTGGTGTGTGTTGTTCTAAGGTGCTTTAAAACAGGGGTGCTTTAAAACAGGGGAGGGGCACCCTCCACAAGCTTGTGTCAGCTCGTCCCCTCCCTAGAGCCCTCAATGTCTATGTGCAACTTAAAATTGAGAAGTGGGCACTGGCACCAGAGGGAAGGCTGAATGAACAGACCGCCCTCCGGATGCCATTCAGTGTGCCCACCCCCAAGGCCCTATATGTATGTGTCATGTGACAGTAAGTAATGAGAATGTCTAAGCTGTAATGTGTAATTGAGATGCAGGCGGCCACGAGGAGACAGAGGAGTACCACCTCCCCCGCATCCCAGCGACGCACCCGCACCTCAAAACCCTACCTATGTGTTGGTGTGATGGAGCGGGAGAAGTGAAGCCTTAGGGATGGGGAGGAAAGCATCAGAGGGGGCAAAATACCCCCCCTCTGGAGCCAACTCCCCCGCTGACCCCCATAGGCACCCCCGTTACCCCAAATCTGCCCAGGGCGGGGGGCCCAGGCCCATCCAGACCAGGGCCCATGGCAGCCCGGGGCGGCCCACCAGACCCCACAGCAGAGGAAAAACTACCCCACCCCATCATCCAGTCAGTTCCCAAACTACATAAGACAATAAGACACCCAGGTAAAGCCCGTTTACCCCCCCCCCCCCCCCCCCCCCCGCCCCGCGGAGGCACCGATGCATCGAAGACCCCCACACCAGAGCCGGGCCCAAGCGCATGCACCAACCCATGCTCCCGGCGGCACACCAACCAGGACCCAAGCCCCCCAGGCCCAGCCGTAACCCCAACCCGGAGGCAGAGCGCCCCCAGATCCCCAAACCCCCCCCCGGACCAACCCCGGAACAGTACGGCCGCCAGGCTGGCAACCTACGTCCGCCGGCACAGGCATCCCCAGCAGCGCCGCATGCCGCCGCCAGAGAAACAGCATCCAAGAGTCACCAATACCCCATCCAGGCCAAGGCCGCAGCCCCAGCGCCGAACCCCCCAAGAAACCCACCCCCAGGGAACCCCCAGATGCCCCAGGCCCATATTGCCACCCCACGCCAACAACAAAAACCACAGCCGGACAGAATCGGGACCCCCACCCACACTAGGTGATGGAGCTGATCAAAGGAGCCCAGAGAGATTGATCTAATGTGTCAGCAGAAGCTGTTTCAAGGCTAATATAATCCCACAAATAATCTCTATATTGGTTGATATTAAGATTATTTTTATTTTTCCAGTTCATGAGGACAGTCTTCTTAGCAATGCATAGGGCAGTGAAAGCCATGTGGATTGTGTTATCTTCTGTAGTGACACCATCTAGTTCGCCCAACAAGCAGACTAAAGGAGAGGCTGGAATAGAGCATTTAAGACACTTTGATAAGTCTTCACAAATCCTGTACCAGTACCTCTGAACAGGTGGACAGAACCATAGAGCGTGGATGTAATTGTCAGGTGTATTGCCTTTACAGTGTGAGCAGTTGTTAGAATCTGTAAAACCCATCCTGAACATCCGATGACCTGTGTAGTGCACTCTATGCAGAATTTTGTATTGTATTAATTGTAAACCAGGATTTCTAATCAGTTCAAAGGTTTTTAAACATATCTGAGACCAGAAATTATGGTCCCAGCTTACTGATAGATCTGCTTCCCATTTTGCAATAGGAAGTGATACTGATTCATCTATTTTGGAAAGTGCCCTGTATATTTTAGACATTAATTTGGGGGTTTTGAGATTAAGAAAATCTGCCACACTTGGTGGTATTTGTAAATTGATATGATTAGACTTAAATTTCCTTTTTACAATAGATTTAATTTGTTGATATTCTAAAAATCTGTTCTTATTAATCCCATATTGTTTAATTAATTTGTCAAAGGGAATAAAGTCTGTCCCTTCGAATATATGTTCCAGGTATTTAATACCTTTACAACTCCAATCTGTGAAGTTTATCATATTGTTGTTTAGCAATATGTCAGGATTATTCCAGATGGGGGTACGTTTGCATGGGATTAGTGAAGACTCCGTCATTTTTAGAAACTCCCACCATGCTGTCAGAGAAGAGCTGATACTGATGCTTTTAAAGCATACGTGTCGTTTACTGATCGAGCTAATGAATGGCAGATCCGAAATCTCTATATTATTGCATAATGCCTGTTCTACATCTAGCCAAGGCTCATCTAAGAGGGTGTGTTTTAACCACCCTGAAATGTGTTGAAGCCTATTGGCTAAGAAATAGTGGTAAAAGTTAGGTAGATCTAGTCCTCCTTTATCCTTGGTCTTTTGCAGCGTTTTTAAGCTAATACGCGGGGGTTTACCTTTCCAAAGGAATTTAGAGATGGAGGAGTCCAGAGATCTAAACCAGTCAGGTGGTGGTTTGCTCGGGATCATTGCAAATAAATAATTAATTCTTGGCAAAACCATAATTTTTATTGAGGCGACTCTTCCCATGAGTGATATGGGTAGAGACCTCCATCTGGTTAGATCATCTTCTACCTTCTTTAAAAGTGGGATGTGGTTTAATTTAATCAAATCTGCCAGCTTAGGAGAAACATTAATACCTAAATATTTAATATTTCCAGATTGCAGTGGAGTGGAAGAATTCTGGAAGGAGCAATTAATTGGAAGAACTGTTGATTTTAACCAGTTTATTGAATAATCTGAGACTCTAGAGAAAGAGTTTATTAATGTAATTACCTCAGAGAGAGTGGTTTGTGAATGTTGAAGAAAAAGTAACACATCATCTGCGTAAAGACTAACTTTATGTTCTACATTCTTGCATTTAATGCCTTTAATCACTGTTGCCTGTCTAATTACTGCTGCTAGTGGTTCAATAAAAATTGCAAACAGTGAGGGGGAGAGGGGGCATCCCTGCCTGGTGCCCCTCTTAAAATAGAAGCTAGAGGACGTTTGGTCATTTGTCCTGACACATGCTGTTGGAGAGTTATATAATATTTTTAACCAGTTTATGAAAGAGTTTCCAAAACCAAATTTGTGTAAAGTTGCAAATAGAAAATTCCAGTTAACCCTATCAAAAGCTTTTTCTGCATCTAGAGACAATATTGTAATTTGAAGGTTTCTATTGCATGAATAGTCTATCAAGTTAAGTAACCTACGTGTATTTGTTGAGGAGTGCCTCCCTTTTATGAAACCAGTTTGGTCGGAATGAATTATGAGAGGGGTTATCTTCTCTATTCTTTTTGAGATAGCTTTGCAGATTATTTTAGTGTCCACATTAATAAGGGATATTGGACGATAGCTAGTAGGCAATACAGGGTCTTTGCCTGGTTTTAGTAAGAGACTAATGTTGGCAGAATTCATATTTGGTGGAAGTCTGCCATTTTCTTTGGTTTCCTGCAACATTCTGTAGAATGTTGGTGCCAGAATAGCCCAGAATTCTTTATAGAATTCTGCTGGAAAGCCATCTGGACCTGGAGCCTTTTTATTGGGCATACTGTTCAAAGCTTCCTGAAGTTCATCTGATGTCAGTGGAGAATCCAATGCCATCGCTTGATTGTCTGTTAATTTCGGAAGAGTTATATTGTCAAGAAATTGGTCAATTTCGTCTTTAGATGGGTTTATCTGTGGAGAATATAAAGATTCGTAAAAATCTCTGAAAGTGTTGTTTATTCTTTCAGGGTCATATACTGTATCCCCAGTTAAATCTTTAACAGCACATATAGTTGTTTTTTCTTTATTTATTTTTAACTGGTTTGCTAGGAATTGACCTGATTTGTTACTATATTCAAATTCTTGCCAGCGAAGTCTTTGTGCTAAGAATTTAGTTTTTTTATTAATAATTTCATTTAATTCTAGTTTTGCTTTACATATTTTTTTCAGCATTTCCTGTTCCTGGGAGGATACGTAGGATTCTTCTAAAGTTTTTATGGTTTCTTCTAATTCCTGAATACATTTATTTTCTCTTTTCTTTTTATGCGATGAGAATGAGATTATTCTACCTCTCATCACAGCTTTGCCTGCTTCCCAGAGAACAGATGCTGATGTTCCAGGCAGGTCATTATAGTCTAAATATAAAGCCCATTCTTCTTTAAAATATTTAATAAAATCGTCGTCTTTAAGCAATGATGTATTGAATCTCCAGTTATTACTTGGTGGAGTGGCCTTCTTATTTACTAGAGTTAAAGAAACAGCAGCATGATCGCTGACAGCTATAGGGTGTATCTCTGTGTCTGAAATGTCACTCAGCAGTGAGCTGCTGACTAGGAAATAATCCAGACGAGAGTAAGAGTGATGGACATGTGAGAAGAAAGTAAATTCCCTACTGTTGGTGTGGAAAGAACGCCATGCATCGCAAAGTCCATAGTCGCTCATGTACTGTTTAACTATATTTGTGGATTCCCAATTGCACTGAGTTCCAGCTGTACTTAGCCTGTCCATTTCTTTATTTAGTCCAAAGTTGAGGTCTCCCCCAATAACAAGTGCACAATCTAGTTGTTCAGAGAGTGCGGTAAAAAAACCGTGAAAGAAAGAGGGGTCATCAACATTTGAACCATATATACTAACAATACATAACTTTTTGTCAAATATAGATAATTTAATGATTAGAAATCTACCTTCTGGATCTATACCTGTGTTGAGTACTGTGAAATTAACATTTTTATGTATTAAAATTGCTACCCCCTGTAGGACCTGTGTGGAGGAAAGAACACACACACACACACTAAGTGCAACCACAAAATTCCTCAGGCTTAAAGAAACTTTCTCTCTATCTGCAAGTCATAAAAATTGACAGAGGAAGAGCACCTCACCCAACTGGCTGGCCAATTTCCTGCCATGCCTTTGGGTTATCATCTAAAAGAAACCTCTCAAAATAGGAGAGCTTTGAGGTAAACATCTGGCAATGGTCAAAACGACAAAGTTTATGGATCCTCTGGTCGTTAACGCATAATTCAATGATTTTTATCAACACGAAAAGACGTTTTACGACAGACGTTCAAGCTAAGGAAGACCAGACCCCCACAAACGTGACATTCTCATGACCGGGACAGTGACTTTCCTGACCTCCCGTTTCCTCTCACATTCCAAACTGAAACACCCCTCAATATCCCTTCTTGGTCAAGGAACAGAACCTTCCAGCTTGTTTCTGTTTATTGACTTTGCTAAAAAGTCTCAAAGACTTTTATAAAGTGTTCCAAAAGGACAATTGATAGTAGTCACTACTGCTATTCAAGCTATGTTATCAAAAGCAATATATACAATATATTTTACAAAATATATCAATGTGTATTTTATGTCATTTATAAGCTGACTGTGCCAGTGTAATCAATGATATCTTCGAAATCTGTGACATAACTTTGTCCTGTGTTTAATTCCTATGTGTGGTGGTATTATTCAGAATTTAAGATAGTTTAATCTTTGCCTTAACCACGGAGTAGATAAAGTTATTATATGTATATGCCAAATACGTGGTGTTTGAGTTTGAATGAAAGCTGATTTCGTTGGCAACAAGTTGGTGTAAACGAAAGTTAACTCTTAGTTTAATAATGTGTGATTAGAACGTGTTAAAAGATATTTTCTTCATGTGACAACGTGAATAGGCAGATAATGTATGCAACGGAAGAAGCCTTGTGTAGGCGGAGCTCCGCCCTTCAAGACCTATTTCATTGGAAGAGCATCTAGTGGGAGGCACCAAATTCTCCGGTCTAAAACGGACTCCCAGCTGCTCTCTGGCTCTCTCTGTTCTGCTCGGAAATCGCGCGCTTCTTTGAAACTCGGAGCCTTTAACACCTGGCCGAGTTTTGAAGACTAAACCAACACTTCGTCAAAACTCTGAAGAAACTCTTGAAAGTCTGAAGCTACGCGAAAGGAACTTCAACATCTAAAGCCATAAGAAATCGAAACAGACTTCCTTGAAGCATTAAGCAACGCAGAGCAACCAAACCAGCAACAACAGAAGGGCATCCCCAAGAGTGACGTCACACAGCGACACGCGGGGTTTCCCAACATCTGGAAACGCGGGGTTTCCTCGATCAGTGACCATTTCAACTTAAAAGCAAGGTATCGAACAACCTTTATTCTGCTGAACTGGTCGTATCTATCTCTAAGGTAAAATTAAGATAGTTCTCCATTTGATGATCGACACGGGTAAAATCGTGTGGAAGTAGAACAGTGCTAGATTGTAATCATTCTCAATTAAATTCATTGCCGGTGTGTATGTGTGTATGTATGTATTTTGTTTTATGTTATTTAGCTTAGTTCATGTATTGTAGTAAGATATAAATAAACTCTTGTTTGATTTATAGAGAAGTGTTCTGTATTCTGTGTGTAATATTCAAATCAAATCCTGCTCAGATCAAGTTACCTATATGCTCATAACTGTCATACAGTTATTTAAATAATTCTGTATTATATTGTGGCCACAAGAATAAACAGAATTTATCAGATATACTGACAACTCGCTGGACGAGTGTTAAATAAGGACGTTTTTATTAATATCAATTGATCATATCAAATCGTAAGATCCCCTAAAGCTAAAATAAAGCTTAAACAAAACAGCTAAATTAAACAATGTATGTGATTAAAATTCACTACATATAATGGTGGAGGAAAAAAGCGAGCAAATATGATTTGAATATTCATAATCAGAAAAACATATTTTTGTATTTTGCCTATTTTTAACCGGAAGAAATAGTGTAGATACAAAATAGACAGAGTTTGTTTGTGTTTGTGGTACTGTATGCATGGCAATGCGTTTTGAATGAATTAAAGTGCAATTTTAATTGTTTGAGAAATTAACTGCAGTATATGAATTGTCTTGTAAGACAAAAAGTCGCTCTAGAAGCGCAAAAGAGACAAATGAGCGAATTTCCTCATTCCTCTCTTCCATAAGGCCTTAATAGCGTGATCCGTTTTGTGCGTGTTCCACTTCCGGATATGCTATTTAATCTCCCGGCGAGAATATCAGATTAGCTACCTGTGTATTTCTCTGCCAATCTTTGAGTCACTGAAAAGAGTGAAATCGGACGCGGCGCTCAGGAAGAGTGGCCAAAACGCGTTCTGGGGAGAATAGTTATTGATCTTGATCAAGAATGAATTGTGTGATGAAAAATCCACTGTGTTTTGTCTGTGAAGTTAGACAGAATTAATGTACTAAGGCTCGCCGTGGCCAAAAAGGTGTTTATAATTAATCTATGGATTAATGTATATCTCTCTGAACGAGTTGAGATTGTTGAAATCTGTGCATCGGAAATGACAGGTTCCCTGACGTCACCACAGTGACGCGTAACTCAGGAAGTGCGCAGGCCATTTTGAGCTGTTGTAAACAACAGCCTAGCTTGGCTAACTGAAGCAATGAGTTGCTTGCAAAGCTAGTAGCATTGAAGGCTAGCATTTTGTAGCTGTGGGTTTGAATGCGTGTGTGTTTGCAGTGTGTTTTTGAAGTGCTGATACGTTAACCCTTCACAGCCGAACTTTAACTCACACTAAAACTGTTGACATCAGTTCCTTCTCTCTTTTGAATTCACTCATTCCCTCTTATAACTTCTAATGTGAAAGGACTTTAACAATACAAATTTAAATAAACCTTTAATGTGCAAAGCAGCTGATTTTGAGGAAATGAGACCAGCGATGTCACAGGTGGTTTTAAAGTAGTTGCGTTTAGGTTGTTTTGTTTCGTTTCATATTCAGCAGATATTAGTTTCATAACTATTGGGGTTTATTATAAATTAACGCTGGGTCTTAGCCTCATTGCTTTGATAGGAAGATAATTAATTTAATTATGATTGCGCTCTCATGATTTTAAGAATCTCATTGGATGAATTGCTATGAAATATTTGAAATTGATAATTTAATTCCATAACTAATCCCAGATGTGAAATTAAATTAATTTCATTAAAATAATTTCATTTCCCGATTCCACATAGACTGATTGAGATAATTATGTGTGCTCTGATAATTTAACAGTAACATTAAGATCTTAATTATTAACTATCAAAGTGTTTGATCGTCTGGCCCAGGAAAATTTTTAAATTTCCTTTATAGTTGAGACGATACGGATTAATTTGTTCTAATGATTTGAATAACACAAGGAATTAGTAATTGGTCAGGCTTAGGGATACAAAATTAGGGATGTGGAATTTGTAATTTAATTTAATAATTAATTACGAATTTGAAAGTTCTAATTTAATTTAATAATTAATTACAGTTCCTGTTCCCCTATGTCAACACTATTGGCTGATCAATGAAATGTAATCACCTGTAATGCTAATGAAAAATATCATTAAGATTTTAATCCATGACTGCCAATAAGGCTCTGAAATTTTAATTTCATCTGCAACTCATTAGAGCTTGTATTACCCTGCTTCAATACTTAAGGATTATTATAATCACAGGTGTCTTCTAATATTAATGACAAACATCGTTAAATTAGAGTTTTAACTATAAATCATTGCTCTGAAATTTTAATTCCAGCATTGGCTAATAAGGATCCTACCTCAAGGATACCCTATTGATTAATTTAATCCTAATCAAGCCTATCAAATTTAAATGATAATAACATCATAAAATTGGAATTAGGAACTACCATTTCTAATTTGAAATTCTAATTTCAGTTGCAATTGAGTTTTGGTTCCAACCTGTTTGGTCTCTCTCCGTCTGTTATTAAATTAACTTTTAAAAGTTCCCCTTTTCTTAGGCCTGATAGGAGATAGGGCTCCCCCTAGTGCTTGGTTAGTGAAGTGAAATTGCCTCCAGTGTGAGTTACAGCAAGCGGAGTCACCCGTTCTGACTGTACCTGGTGCAGGCTGGAGGGAAAACCTGAATATTTCCGTCCTAGTGTTGCAAAGTGACGGCCCGCAGCAGGCTAGCAATCGGGTATCGGAGGAGGAGTCAACGGCTGACTGGGCGAAGGTGCGGATATACCATTCCGGCCAATCTATTGACGAAGTACGTCGAACTTCGGGTTCGCACTGACGGATAGACACCGGGACTTAGCCCCGCCCCTCTTCAGGCCAGCAGTCGTTTGACATAACTCACCCGAGTCCCAGCCCGGTTGTGCCAAAAGCCACAGCTGTCTGAGAGGCTCACAGCAATACGGTGGGGGCGGAGTGTTCGGCAAAACCCTTACAGGAGCTCACCTGGTGCGCTCGGGCGGTGGGCCTTGCTGCTGAACACCACTGGAGCGATTTACATTCATCACAAAGCCTAGAGTATAATAACTTTCTAATTAGGAAAACCCTTCTAAGTAAGCAAACCTCCAAAAGAAAAAAAAATTAAGGTTTCCTTAACACTTAGGCCAGTGTGTTTATCCTACTAAAATTAGCAAAGCAAAACCCCTAGGTGCATCAACTCAACAGCGCCTCCGCGCTGCCACCTTTGTTACTAATCCTAAATCCTACTCTCATCTTTCTCTCTCTTCTTCCTGCTGCTATCTTCTAATTTGACTACTGCTGCTGTTGCTGAGATTTTTGCCTGTGTGAAGATCACAAGTGGAGAACTTTAGCAATCAAAACAGGTATTTGTGGAACTTGAGAACATGTCAAAATTGTTTTCCATTTACCTTCCTCTTCTGTGAAATCCTCCCCGCCAGGTTAAAGCAGGTCCACAGAAGAAAGGCGCCGGAAAACTTCAAGCACGCGAACACTCTAATTAGCTTGTGGTGTCAATTTTGGCCATTAACGGGACCAGTGCTGTCATTGTTATTGTTTTCCTTCACACCGGAGAAAACCAATTGCAATCACAGACTTACAAAAAAATTGTCATTTACAAATCCTCTGATTAGAAGAAACCTTCTTCGTCTTCTTCTCTTTACCTGTTCTCTAGCTGTGCTACCTGTGTGTGTGTGTGCTCAATTTTCCCCCCACAGAGGCTGCAAATTAGAAGCACGCCCCCAGAGGAACACAGTCACAGAGAACCACACCCACCTGTTTTACACAGTCAAAACTAGTACACATTCTATATTGCACATCTACACCCCTTGTTTGTTGATTTGTTCTATTTTGTTTTGTTTGTTTTGTTTTCTTTTCTTTTCTTTTCAAGGTCTGTGTCAGTCGCGGTTCGAGATCCCACTCACCACGCCCAAACATGTCTCACACAACAGGACATGTCGGTCACTGGGAGGATTTGGAAACATGGCTAAGCATTGCAACAAACAGCCTCCTCCCTAAGGCTGCTGAAACACTAAAACATCAGACACAAGACCAGCTGGATGACAACATAACAAGCCTCATGACACAAGACCCAAGTCACAGCTACAATCACAAAGAATTAGCCAAGATCACCGGCTCCTTAAGCCACACACTCATCGCCACCCTCAAGTTGAGCGACAAGCACGCTGCACAACGCCAGCAGGAGCTGACACGCGCACAACGACGCATAGAGCAGCTGGAACTTGAAGCTCAGGAACGACAGGAAGGGTCGGATGAGGCGGAACAAGGCACTGAGGAGGAGATCAACCGGCTAAAAGAAACCCTAGCAGCTACTAGCCAAGAATTGGAACAGGTCAAGGCAGACTATGATGATCGGTCCAAAAAGCTACAGTATGCTGAACAGCTTCTGGAGAAAGCAAAGGCCGACTTCAGAGATAAAAACGGCAGAATCAAAGCCCTTGAAGCTCACCTGGATGAGTCACGAAACGAGGTTAGTCGTCTAACACGAAAGCTTGACTACTTCAAAGAGGAATCTGACAGTCTCCAAGAGGAACTCAAGCATGCTTACGAACTGCGCCGTGAGCCACCAAGGACACGACGCGCATCGACCTCACCCCTGCCGAGCAGGACTGGGTCACCTGTTTCTGGACTGACACGTGAGAAAAAGACGGAGGGGGTGGTGTTGAAACATTCACCAACTCACTCTGGAGAACTTTACCTCACTTTACCTCAGCCAAAAGAATCTGCTGCAGCCAGTCACAGATCATCGCACGGCTTGGACCTAAAAGACCTCGACAAGCTCGCCAGGAACATTGGCAAATTCACCCCGAGCGTGCCAAATAGCCCAAATGTCCAAGCGTATCTCCAAGATATCGATTTCCATCTGGAAATGCGACCTAACGTTACGGACAAAGATAGACTATATTTACTTCGAACGACATCCAGTTCTGAAGTTCGCAGCTTCCTGGACAGGCAGCCTGCTCACACAAAGAATGATTACCAACTGCTCCGAGAAGCCCTCATTAAAGAGTTCTCCGACCCTGAGTCCGAACAAGGCCTCGTGGCTGCCCTGGAGACGAGACAAGGACGTCACGAACCTCCTCAAGCCTACTACAGCCGACTCAGACGGGCATACTTTGGAACTCGCAACGAACCTGACATGGAGGATGAACTGAACTTCAAAACTCTCTTCCTACGAAACCTTCATCCCGGCGTAAGCCACCATCTTGGCGTTCTCGCATGTCCACGGACAATGAATACTCAGCAGTTGCGAGACTTGGCGCAGAAAGCCTACGGCAAACAAAAGATGGCCTCAGAAAAGAATGCCAGAACCCCAGCCGTTCTTGACTTCAACACTCAAAGTCAAGGGCTGGCGCTAGAGGGCGCTCAACGCCAAGACAATGCCAAGCCGCCACCCAGGGAGTGGAATGCACCCTCGTCCAACAAAGAACGAGACTCCCACGCTGGTACCCGATCTAAACCGAGGTACGAACGCTGGGATGGACCACGTGGACGTCAACGCTCACCTGGACGACATTGGGAAAAGACATGGGACCAATCAAGGCCACACGAAAGTCATTGGGAGAGATCGTGGAACCAGCCAAGCTCATTTGGAAACTCAAGAGGGAAAAAACTCATGGGAATCCAATGGAAACTCCAAGGGAAGACGACAAACTCACCCTGGAGCAACCAGCCCAAGGAATCGATGAAAGAATTCGCAAAGATTCCAAGCTGACCGAGCTCAAACTGAACCCACACAGGAACAAGAGACACCACCGTGTTTCGACTCACAAGAACTGATGAAAATGATGATGAAAGAATTCTTCCAACGGAAGGAGGAAGATCGGAAATGGGAAAAGAAAGAGAAACCAGATTCAGCCTGACTAGCGGCCGGACGAGATGGCAGCGACCAGTTGACACAACCAGCCAAGGAGAACAGCACTCCTTCACCCCACTCTCAGAGAACCGTAATCACACTAACTTCAGATGGACACGAAACCCCACCTGAAAACCCAGCAACAGAGTTAGACACTAACTCAACACCTAATGCTCCAAATTACAGCAGCGTCCAACAAACACCTGCTGACGAAACCCCTCAAGTTCCTGAAAGTGCTGTCTTGGTCATCTGCCACTCCTCCGAAGAAAGCCACATCAGCCCTGATATCCTAACTGTTTCCTCCCAAACTCCAGTCCCTCAACTCCTAGGCGATCTCATCGAGAAAGGTATAGCCAGAAAATTCTACCTCTCCATCATCATCGAACGACACATCAGAGTCGAAGCCCTCCTCGATACGGGAGCCGACATTACTCTAATGTCTACCGAACTCCTAGAGGAAGTCCAAGAAAGATCAAAGAGGACTAACAGAACCCTCAAACTCCAAAGGTGTGAGCTAAACCTTCAAGCATACTCCCACACGGGCCTACAACTAAAACATGTGGCCCCAATTCACCTAACAGTGGGATCGATGGACCTCGTCCATCCCGTATACGTTTCACCACTTAAAACGTATCCACTCCTCATTGGGAAAGATCTGCTTAATCGCTTCGAACCTCTAATAGACTTCAAGCACCTAAAGATGTGGACACAAGTCCGTGAACCTCTGCCTTGCCAGGCGTTAGACTCCAACGAGTCGCAGTGTCAAGTCACCAACACCGTCCCTAAGTCACTGATCAATGATGCAGTAGCAAAGCCAGGATCTGGAACAAGCACAAACAGCAAGGACAAGGACCCTCTCCTCTGCTCACTGCAGGAGTCTGAATCAAACGCAGGCCCCTTTAGAATCATGACTGCAATAGATGTCCAAGGCACATCAGTGTCCGACACGGCACTAGCCCTGTGGGCAGAGAACTCAGCCATCAGCCTGAAGCTATTCAAAACATTGAAGCAAAGACATCAGTGTCTACCACATGTCGCTAAGCACAGCCGCTTCCCTCTCAGTCCCTGGTCGACAACCATGGCCACCTCCAAGATCATCTGCGCTCTGGACATACGATGGAACAACAGACAGCTAACTCACTACTTCCTCGTTGTCTCAGACCTGCCACATGACATCTACATTGGAGCGGATATCCTGGTCCGGCTCAATGCTTGCATTGATACCGTAAACGACATCATATGGGCTCCACTGTCACACCAACTGACAACGTCGGTCAACCTCAAGAATCTCCAATCCGGTCAAACCATGCCAGACGCATGTGCTATGATCACGGAGCAAGAAGCCACAATACCTGCCTACAGCAAGAGTGTCAGCGTCCGCCTCAACATGCGACCTGGCCAAATGCTCAACAGTAAGCTAGGTTTCTTCCAACCTTCCAGGACCTGCCTAAAACTCGGACTGACTCTGGAAGCCACACCTCTCATTGAAGTGTCATCTCGTGCTGTGTATGTGTTGTTCAACAACTGTACGGCCCAAGACATCCACGTTCCCAAAGCCAATCACCTGGGATGGCTCATCAGCCAGGCGTTCCACGACTTTGAACTGATGGTACCTGTCATAGGCCCTATACCCACACAGCTAATTTCAGACGACTACGACGACACAGTAACGTTTACAAAACCTCATGAAGTCATTGCCATCACGTCCATTCTGCCGGTGTCCAGAGAAAGCGTCTGCCGGTCAGAACTAACAGATGACACTCATCTCGCTGTCTATGCTGTCTCAACACAGCCTGCGACAGAATCACCTACACAGGTGACCATCGGGGCCCAAAGCCCCTCAAATGACCTCACTGCAGAAGAACCCTACGCAGGGTTCAACGCACAAGTTCAACAGATCCTGAGTGAGGCAGATGCCCTCCACAATGAAGCGGATCGCCAAGGACTCAAAGAGGTTCTGCACAAATACAAGGACTCCTTCGCAAAGGATTCCCTGGATTGTGGACTGACAAACATCCACACTGTGCGCATCCCGACAAACCCAAATGCGCCACCCACATTTGTGCGACAGTACAAGATTCCAATAGCATCATACGAGCCAGTGCAAGAGATTGTTGACTCCATGCTGGAAAAGGGGGTCATCCGGCCCTGTAACAGCACATACTCTGCCCCGATATGGCCAGTCCTAAAACCAAACGGCAAATGGCGGCCCACCATCGACTATCGCAAGTTGAATCAGCAAGTACCATTGTCACGATGGCCTATGACCCAGTTGGATCAAGAAATTCCAAAAATCAAAGGCTCGACGATCCTTTCCACACTGGACGTCGCCTCCGGGTTCTGGACAAGCCCTGTCCATCCCGATGACCAACACAAGCTGGCATTCACCTTTGGCAATCGACAGTACACCTTCACACGGTGTCCCTTCGGCTATGCCAACTCACCAGCAGAATTCAACATCTTCCTAAACAAAGCATGCCCTGACGCCAGAGCCAGAGGCAACCTTGTCTATGTAGATGACGTTTTGATGAAAAGCTCAAGTGTGGAAGACCACCTCAAAGAGATCAATCACGTCCTAAACCAGCTGACAACGGCAGGAGCCAAGATCGCCCTTCACAAAGGACAGTGGTGCAAAACCAAGGTGAACTATGTCGGATTGCTTGTCGGAAGAAACGGCATCGAGCCACAGTCTAACCGCACCCAAGCAATCCAAAGCATAAAGACGCCGACTAACATCTCTGAGCTGCGAAGCTTTCTGGGAGTGTGCAATTATTCCCGTCAGTTCATCGAAAACTACGCTGACATCGCACGACCACTAACTTCCCTCCTGAAAAAGGATGAACCCTTCGTTTGGACGGAAACACAGGACACAGCAATGGGCCAGCTCAAACAGCGCCTGTGCTCTGCTCCGTGCCTTGCCTACCCAGACCCAGAAAAAGAATTCTATCTGGACGCTGGATTCTCCAATCAGTGCCTCAGCGCAGGCCTATACCAGCTCCATGACAAAGACAAACGAGTGGTCGCTTATGCCAGCAAAACGCTGCTTCCCCCAGAATGCAAGTACTCAAACTGCGAAAAGGCGTTGCTTTGCACTGTGTGGGCTATCCAGCGTTTCTCTAATTACATCGGTGCACAGAAAGTCATCATCGAGACTTGTCATCAGCCGGTCACCTTCCTAAACAGTCAGCGCATCAGAGATGGCGTGGTGACCAACGCACGCATAGCTACCTGGCTAATGACACTCCAAGGACGAGACGTCGAGGCAAGATATGCCCAAAACTACAAATCCTCACTTGGAAACGGGCTAGCGGCCTGCCAAAACTGTTCAACGGACACGCTGCATACTCCAGCGGAACCTAAAGAACCGCCACAACTTCAACTGACGAATCACAGGTACTTCGAGGAGAATGTATGTGAAGGAATGCCCACAGCATATGTCGACGGCTGCTCCTACAACCACAAGGGCAATTTACAAGCTGGAGCGGGAGTGGTCTGGCTCAACAACGACCCCTGCCCACCGCAGCAATTCAACTTAGGCCCTCGCTCATCGCAATATGCTGAAATAGCAGCCATCCTCATCACACTTCAAATGGCGGCATCCCACAACATCAAAGAACTCCTCATCTGTACCGATTCAAACTACGCCCGTCTAAGCTTCACATGCCATTTAGCTGGATGGAAACAGAATGGATTCAAGACAGCTAACAACAAGCCTGTCAAACACCAGGAACTCTTCCAAGCAGGCGATGCCATTGTCACTGAACATGACATTATCGTTTATTGGAAAAAGGTTCGAGGTCATTCACGTCAACCAGGACAAGACAAAGACTTCAATGACCAAACCGATGCCCTTGCCAAAGCAGGTGCATTACACGGAAAGTCCTGGACATTTCAAGCCCTCCCTCCCAACCCTTCAGTAGCGGCCATAACCCGCCGCCAACACGCCACTGGTGTACAAAACCCCACCTCCTCCCACATTGCCATTTCACCTCAGTTCGCTGCTAACGATCTCCTCACTTTTCAAAAGGCGGATCAAACACTGCGAAATATGGCAGCTCACATTTCCGACCCCTTAACTCATCCTATTTCCACCTCCGACCTAGCTGCTTCCTCCGAGCTCCGCAGGCTCCACTCACTCAAGCACATGCTGCATCTAAGAGACGGTGTGCTCACGTATGTCCCTGAGCCCCTAACTACGCCAAAGCTCGTAGTCCCTCACGGCCAAAGGGGGATGATGCTGACACACGCCCACGATGCACCATGCGCAGGACACCACGGCGCCAAGGCCACCTATGAAACACTCAAGCAAGTAGCATACTGGCCTGGCATGCAACAAGACGTGGCGGAATACGTAAAAGGATGCCTGGTGTGTTGCCAGTTTCAACCGGCAAACCCAAACCACCGAGCCCCACTGCAAAGGAAAGGAATGACTTTCCCCTGGTCGGACCTCCAAATAGACTGGGTAGGACCCCTGCCACGGTCAACGCGAGGTAACAAATACTTCCTCACCGTGGTCTGCGAATTCACGAAGTGGATAGAGTGCCTCCCAGCTCCCAATGATACAGCAGAAACAACAGCCTGCCTGTTAATGAACCACATCTTCTCAAGATTTGGACTGCCTTTAAGGGTCAACTCTGACCGCGGAACCCACTTCACCGCCGACATCATGCAGGAAGTGTGGAAACTCCTCGGTGTACAGGCCAAGCTCCATATAAGCCATCACCCAATTTCCTCGGGTCAAGTTGAACGGGCCAATAAAACAGTGGTCAGCATGTTGAAGAAGTATGTGTCCGCCAATCAAAAGGATTGGGATATTAAACTTCCGCTGGTACTGATTGCTGCTCGAGCCACCCCTCACCAGTCTACCGGCGTACCCCCGTTCACATTGATGACAGGGAGAAACATGACGCTACCGCTACACCTGCTGTACCAACCTGGTGACCTGAACCTCGTCACCGCCTATACCACTCACCAATACCTGGAAGAGTTGCATCAGCACCTGAGAACGACTTTCGCCTTCGCTCAACAGCAACTACAACGAAGTGCGGAAGGTCGTAAAGCCTACTACGACCAAAAGGCCTCTCACCATGAGTTCAATGTCGGAGACAAAGTGTGGTACTACAGCTTCGCCCGACCAAGGCAGAACGCTCCCCATCGCCTGTCAAAGAAGTTCCTACCTCACTGGACAGGACCCCACGCGATTGTAGACAAGCTCTCACCTGTCGCCTACCGAATCAAAATCGGACAAGGGCGCAGCGAGTCAGTCCTTCGATGGGTCCATCGAAACCAGATAAAGAGGCACCAGAGCTCCAGCCGACTGGAAAAGGGGGAAGATCAAACCCACTGACACAGACCGACAATCATATGCTCTACACCACACTAACATCATTTCTGTTGTTAGGAAAACATATAGCGACCTTGTTGAGCACAACACTTACACTCTCTCCTCAGCTGCACTGCTAGAGTCAACCTCTAGTAGAGAGGAGTTATTTCACACATGTGACACTCGTTTGCTGCCTAACCTCATTCAGTGTCCTTGTGCCGCCGTTTCTCGTTTTGTTGTTTCCTTTCACCTGTGTCTCTCTTTGTTTTGTTTCTCTTTTGTTTTTGTTTTTATCCTTCCTCTTTCACTATAATTTCCTCTCCCCTCTAGTCCCCTCATCAGGGAACTCCCGTTACCAATTATTTAAATCCAGGTCCCAAAACTAAGATTGACTCCCTTCAATAAAGTCGTTGTAACTCGTTGTGAGAACCGTTATCAACCGATCGAGGCGACCCGCCAAATCATGACCGACATGCTACGTGAAGTAAGTTCCTCGATTGATAACTTAGCCATGGATAGGATTGCACACTACTTGGACCTTGTCCAAAATATCCTAACTTCGGCCACCACGGGCCATGCTAGTCCCATCCAAACCCATCTCGCTTTTTCCCTGGGTATCGCTATTCCCTTGTACGTAGACCCGGAAGCAGGCGACTTGGCCTTTCTCCTTAGTTTGCCCATTATCGACTCGAATAACGTTTACCGGCTCAAAGACGTTGTGAATGTGGGATTTTGGCAAGGGAACACCTATGTCAAAATCCACACTCCTGAAGTTGTTGCGTATCACGATGACAACGAGCAGTTGTACTTGGCCCCAAACCTAAGGATGTGTACGCGCACGAAGGACATTCACTTCCTTTGCCCGAGTAAACATTTCGTACGCGATAATACTGATGGCATCTGCGGCCTAGAATCTATTAGACCCGATATTAGCTGCCCCGCCGAAGCGACACCACGTTTTCAAGTTGAGGTAACGCAAGCCAAAATCATCGGAAACCGATGGCTGGTCAACACCCCAGCACGAACAGCTACCCTCACATATGATCAACACGACACAGCCACACGCATTACCTTGCCCAACCAAACTTTATGGATCACTGTCCCTAAGGGCTCGATCCTCCATATTGACGAGTTAGCATTGTATCACCTTACTGACGACGAGTATCAGGCTGAAATCGAAATCTCGCCCTTCTTCAAACAGCACTCCTTCGTCCTCGATCCAGAATTGGAAGAAAGGATCAAGGAGGAAGGAACGCAACTTATTGACTTGACTCCTGTTGATACAGCTTTAGAAGCTATCGCTCGCCTTCCGCCCGCTGGCGCGCCTATTATTCGGTCTTGGTCTGCCGCTGACACAGCGCTTTGCATCTCTACTATTGTAGGGTACGTTGTGACATTGACACTGGCCTTCCTCCTACACAAGCGAGTGAACGCCGTTCAAGAGTCTTTCAACAAATGCACGTCAGGCGTCCCACGTATTTTCCGATGTGATAAAACCGACCAAGAACCTGAACCTGAGAACTCAACCAACCTGCTTGAGATCACGCCTATACCGCCTCGTCGAACCCCTGACAATTAAACCAATCAGAATGACTCAATTGCCAGTAATCCTAAAGAATGCACCCCTACATCTTCTCAAGTTCCTAACCTGTTCTTTCCCAAATTACCCTACACCAGGACTCAGTCAGTGATGGAGATGTTGTTTGTGTCTTGTGTGTGTGCCTGTTCTCCCTGCTTCTTGTTCCAGTGCCCGCCGACGTTCGCAATGGGAACCTCACCGAGCAAAAGGGGGATGTGTAGGACCTGTGTGGAGGAAAGAACACACACACACACACTAAGTGCAACCACAAAATTCCTCAGGCTTAAAGAAACTTTCTCTCTATCTGCAAGTCATAAAAATTGACAGAGGAAGAGCACCTCACCCAACTGGCTGGCCAATTTCCTGCCATGCCTTTGGGTTATCATCTAAAAGAAACCTCTCAAAATAGGAGAGCTTTGAGGTAAACATCTGGCAATGGTCAAAACGACAAAGTTTATGGATCCTCTGGTCGTTAACGCATAATTCAATGATTTTTATCAACACGAAAAGACGTTTTACGACAGACGTTCAAGCTAAGGAAGACCAGACCCCCACAAACGTGACATTCTCATGACCGGGACAGTGACTTTCCTGACCTCCCGTTTCCTCTCACATTCCAAACTGAAACACCCCTCAATATCCCTTCTTGGTCAAGGAACAGAACCTTCCAGCTTGTTTCTGTTTATTGACTTTGCTAAAAAGTCTCAAAGACTTTTATAAAGTGTTCCAAAAGGACAATTGATAGTAGTCACTACTGCTATTCAAGCTATGTTATCAAAAGCAATATATACAATATATTTTACAAAATATATCAATGTGTATTTTATGTCATTTATAAGCTGACTGTGCCAGTGTAATCAATGATATCTTCGAAATCTGTGACATAACTTTGTCCTGTGTTTAATTCCTATGTGTGGTGGTATTATTCAGAATTTAAGATAGTTTAATCTTTGCCTTAACCACGGAGTAGATAAAGTTATTATATGTATATGCCAAATACGTGGTGTTTGAGTTTGAATGAAAGCTGATTTCGTTGGCAACAAGTTGGTGTAAACGAAAGTTAACTCTTAGTTTAATAATGTGTGATTAGAACGTGTTAAAAGATATTTTCTTCATGTGACAACGTGAATAGGCAGATAATGTATGCAACGGAAGAAGCCTTGTGTAGGCGGAGCTCCGCCCTTCAAGACCTATTTCATTGGAAGAGCATCTAGTGGGAGGCACCAAATTCTCCGGTCTAAAACGGACTCCCAGCTGCTCTCTGGCTCTCTCTGTTCTGCTCGGAAATCGCGCGCTTCTTTGAAACTCGGAGCCTTTAACACCTGGCCGAGTTTTGAAGACTAAACCAACACTTCGTCAAAACTCTGAAGAAACTCTTGAAAGTCTGAAGCTACGCGAAAGGAACTTCAACATCTAAAGCCATAAGAAATCGAAACAGACTTCCTTGAAGCATTAAGCAACGCAGAGCAACCAAACCAGCAACAACAGAAGGGCATCCCCAAGAGTGACGTCACACAGCGACACGCGGGGTTTCCCAACATCTGGAAACGCGGGGTTTCCTCGATCAGTGACCATTTCAACTTAAAAGCAAGGTATCGAACAACCTTTATTCTGCTGAACTGGTCGTATCTATCTCTAAGGTAAAATTAAGATAGTTCTCCATTTGATGATCGACACGGGTAAAATCGTGTGGAAGTAGAACAGTGCTAGATTGTAATCATTCTCAATTAAATTCATTGCCGGTGTGTATGTGTGTATGTATGTATTTTGTTTTATGTTATTTAGCTTAGTTCATGTATTGTAGTAAGATATAAATAAACTCTTGTTTGATTTATAGAGAAGTGTTCTGTATTCTGTGTGTAATATTCAAATCAAATCCTGCTCAGATCAAGTTACCTATATGCTCATAACTGTCATACAGTTATTTAAATAATTCTGTATTATATTGTGGCCACAAGAATAAACAGAATTTATCAGATATACTGACAACTCGCTGGACGAGTGTTAAATAAGGACGTTTTTATTAATATCAATTGATCATATCAAATCGTAAGATCCCCTAAAGCTAAAATAAAGCTTAAACAAAACAGCTAAATTAAACAATGTATGTGATTAAAATTCACTACACCCCCTTTGCCTAGAGTTATAGCAGGCTGAGAACACATTAGGAAACTCAGTTGTTTTAAGTTGATCTGTAGCTGTGGCAGATCTATGAGTCTCTTGTAATAAAACAACGTCTGCTTGTAGTTTTTTAAGCTGGCTAAATATTTTTAACTTCTTTTCTCTGGAGCCAGCTCCATTCACATTCCATGTGACAAACCTTAATGCACCCATAGATGTGTGTGTGTAGCTAATGCTGCTCGCTGCGTGTGATGCTCAAATGAATAAGATATGAGCGGGCGTGTACGCGCTTGTATGCGAGTATGTCCTTCATGTCTGTGTGCGCTGTAAGGTCTGAGTGGTTGCGTTAATGCTGAGTGTATATATATTTAAGAAATAATTCTTAAATTTAAGCGTAAATATTTTTTGAGAGTGATGTCAACAAGGGCTAAACTACCAGTGATCTTTTATTAAGCGGACTAAGTGGACTGTTCTGTCTCTGTTGTGTGATTATGTATCGACACAAGTCTTCAGATAACAATCGATTCGGGCAGAATGGAAAGCCGATGCGAGTCCGTTGTCAAACACTGTCTGCCATCAGCGGAGGAGGGTAACCCGCAGTTATTTGAGGGAAAGACAGAGTTCTGCCATAGTGGCAGGGCTGCAGCATTCTGGGTCTCCAAAGAGGCCGACATGAGATCTCATCTCCTGTAGCTGACTCCTTTCATCTCATCTGCTCCAACATAATTGCTTTGGGTCTCCTGAGTAACATAGTGCTGATTGGTAACTCAATAACTTCTTTACAGACGATTAGATGAAACGTCAGTGTGTTGGAGATTTTTCAGGGTGTTCTAAAATCAGAGCGACATCGGGGATGAACGACTAGTGGGCAGTTCAGGATTTTTTTTAAAAAAAAAAAATTTTTTAAAATTTTTTGGGGAAAAAAAATTTTAAAATTTTTTTTTTTTTATTTTTTTTAAAAGGGTTTTTTTTTAATTCCAAAAAAATTTTTTTTAAAATTTTTGTTTTAAAAAAAAACCTTTTTAAAAATTTTTTTTAAAAAAAAAAATTTTTTTTTTTGGTTAAAATTTAAAAACCCCTTTTTTTTGGGGGTTTTTTTTTTTTTTTTTTAAAATTTATTTAAAAAAAAATAAATTTGTTTTTAATTTTAAAAATTTTTTTTTAAAAAAAAATTTTTTTAAATAAAATTTTTAAAAAAAAAATTTTTTTAAAAAATTAATTATTTAAAAAAAAAAATTTTTTAAAAAAATTTTTTTTTAAAAAAAAAATTTTTCCCCCCCCCCTTTTTTTTAAAAAAAAGGGGGGGGTTTTTTTTTTTTGAATTTTCCCCAAAAAATTTTAAAAATTTAAATTATTTTTAAAAAAAAAAAAATTTGGGAAAAAAATTATTTAAAAAATTTTTTTTTTTTTTTAAAAAAATTTTTTTAAAAAAATTTTTTTAAAAAATTTTTTAAATTTTCCCCTTCCCTTTTTTTTTAAAAAAAGGGGGGGGAAAATTTCCCCTTTTTTCCTTTTTTTAAAAAATTAAAAAAACCCAAAGGAAAAAAAAAAAACCCCAAAAAAAAAAAAAAAAAAATTTTTTTTTAAAAAAAAGAAATTTTTTAAAAAAAAAAACCCTTGGAAAAAAAATTTAAAACCCCTTTCCCTTTTTCCCCTTTTAAAAAAAACCAAAAAATTTTAAAAAAAAAAAAAAAAAATTTTAAAGGGAAAAAAAAAAAATTTAAAAGGGCCCCAAAAAAAAAAAAAAAAACCTTTAAAAAAAAAAAAAAATAAAAAAAAAACCCCTTTTGGGGGGGTTTTTAAAAAAAAAAAACCCCAAAAAACCCTTTGGGAAAGGAAAAATTTTTTTTAAAAAAAAAAAAAAAAAAATTTTCCCCAAAACCCAAAGGGGGGGTTTTAAAAAAAATAAAAAAAAAAAAAAAAAAATGGGTTTTTTTTGGGGCCTTTTTTTGGCCGGGAAACCCACCGTTAAATTTTAAAAAAAAAAAAAAAAAAATTTTCCTGCCCAAAATTTTTGGGGGGTTTTTTTTTAAAAAAATCCAAAAAAAAAATTTAAAAAAAAAAAAAAAAAAAAAATTTTTTTGGGGGTTTTTCCTTTAAACCCCAAAAAAAAAAAAAACCAAAAAAGGGGGCCAAAAAATTTTTAAGGGTTTTTGGGGAAAAAAAATGGGGCCTAAAAAATTTTTTTTAAAAAGGGGTTTTAAAAAAGGGTTTAAAGGGGGGAAAAAAAGGGAAAAAAGGGGGGGAAAAAGGGTTTTCCCAAAATTTAAAAAATTTTTTTAACATAAGTTTTTAAGTGTATCAAAAAAAAAAAGAAAGTCTTCTGTCAACTCACACTGTTCATTAGACTAACTATAGGCTGTTTACAGTTGCCATACAGCAACTTGCTGCATTAATATAAAACGTGTGGTCACAGTTGTCAGTTTACTGCCATTTTAAAACTGCTTCGAATGAGGCTCTTCCAATCAGAATTAGCCGGAATCCATTTTACAAGTCTTCTCTCATTTTTAGCAATTGTTAATAAAAAACTAGGGAATTGAGAGCAGCTCTATAAATGTTCTCTTAAAAGTGCTGACAGTCACAACTTTGTTTTCTCTTGCACCAAATGAAAATCATCAGTAAGATAAATACGAACGAGGAGCAAGGGACTAAACCCAGTACATTACAACAGATGGCGCACAGCGAAAGGTAAGAGCCCTTGTAATTGCAGATGCTCCCAAGAGTCCCAGAGCCGGATTTCAGACAAATAAACCAAACGGTGGGCCCTTGTGAGACTGCTCCACTTTTTGTACCTATTCTACAGCATCTGCATTAACCAAGCACATACTAACAACCCTGTGACCGCCGCACAGTATGCTGACATGTGCATTATAAGCCCTTTGGTGTTTGTTTGTTATAAAATACACTTGTTTTGACACCGGGCCAGCTCATTCCCTTCTTGTCAGCTGGACCAGAGACAGATAGACTCCCCCTGCTGTCACTGTAAACAAAGCCCGGCCTTGTGACTCCTAAAAAGCAGATGCCCATTAGGTGCCTGGAGGTTCCACAGGGGCGTATGCTGGGCCCTTTAAAAAAGCTGTCGAGCAAACAGCTGTCTATTCAAAGGTGTCACAGTGGCTTTGGCTGTAAATGAGAGCAAAGCAATGTGTGAGACTCTCGCGGGCGGATTTTGTTTGTTCTGTTGACAGAAGCCTCCTGCGGGCCAGCGAGGTTTGGCTGCCTCAGGACCTTACAGCTCTGAGTGTGGCAGCCAATTAACAGGATTAGAAAAAGGGACAGAGAGAGAATTCCCTGGACTCCTGGCTAACATCTACATTGTCACAGTGATAAGGTTCGAGAGGTACTTTCATTAACTGCTCAGCACACCAGCTGCGATGAACACACACTGGTGTCTCTGTAGCTTCCAGATCTCTTCACTTCATTTCACTAAACCCAAACGCACTGACACGACACTGCCCACATGCTACACAAACAGAGAAACAACACACATCTTCTTTCTGGAATTCACAGACATCAGAAAACATTTGGACACTTAGACTTGTAACAGTATGCAAGACAATCATTCCATTAAATCAAAAAACTAAAACAAATGCCATTTATTTTAACGCACTAACATACTTTTTAAGTTGAATGTTCCCTAAAAACTTTAGAAAACTTTATTTCAACTAGTTGTCAAAGGAACATTTCAAATGTTTGTTTAATTTAACTTGAAGTTCTACAATAACTAAAACTAAAACCATTTTTTTTTGTTACTTTGTTACAAATATATATGAAATAAAATATTTAAAAAAAACATTATTTTGACTTTTATTTCAGCAAGTTGCCAAGATAACATTTTTTTCAGTTTTTAAGTTTAACTTGAAGCATTAAAGTAACAAAAACTAAAACTAATAAATAAATTTAAAAATTATAAAAAAAACATAAAAACAACATATACACAGTAAATCTTTAACTAAAATTAAAGTGAAAACAGAAAATACAAAAAATAAAATATAATTAAAATACTAAAAATTATAATCAACGCTACTAAAATAGCAGTTGCAAACTTATGTGAGGGAAAAGTTGAAAGAGAGGAGTGAATACTGACATTGTGTGTTTACCGATAAATAATTTAAACTCTAATATTCTATAAAACAATAAGAATTAATGTTAATTTGATTGTATATTAATTATAATTGATTGTTGTGTTTCTGATGTAATGAAATAGCATTTTTGCCGTAAGTGTCCAATAACTTTTTAGACGAAAAAAAACACAAAACATTGGAGGTTTGTCTTACCGAGAGCGACTGTTCCCATTAGAAAAGGCTTCCCGATTTGGGTGAAGTCATTCGTGGTCTCTTGGTGAACCTCTGAACCCACAACAAATGTCACGGCCACCTTGGGGCAAAGAAATTATGACAGGCTGTAAGACGCACGGCAGAGAGCATCCGAAGTAATCCAGCCCACCAATAGATTCTCATTTCAAATGACATTTGCAGGGATATACAAAAGCAGAGAAAAAAGTGCAATGACAAATGTCTTGGTAGTTTCTGCCAAGGGTTACTGGAAATGCCTTGGGGGAGCACAACCAAAAAGTGTTTTACCACAAATTGATAGCTTTTAATGTCATGACCACTGAAACTGAGAAAGAGATGAGATACAATATGTGAGAGATGAGAGAGAGAGAGAGGGATGTGAAAGAGAACAATAGTCCTTGACCTGGATATTTGTGGTGCATAACTAGCTCACAGCTGAAATAATATTTGCAAGCACTATGTGATAAACATGCTGCATCAATGGGATAATTTTTATTAGCTAAATGATTTGAGGTGACAAGGCCATGCCAGTGCAATTTTAATCCATTGCAACTAAATCTATTTGTTTTGTATTTGGTAACATACAAAAAAGTGCATTTATGCCAAGTAAAAAAATAAAAAGCATTATATTTTCACCTTTATATTTAGGCATTCATTCTAAAGTGGCTTATTTTTATTTATTTATTTTTGAATCAAGGGAACCATAATTTAAACCAATACCCTTGCTGATTCAACATTCTTAATGCAAATAAATAAATAAATAAATAATATACAGTAAAATGTAACATATAATTAATGAAAAATGTCATGCAGACACAGGCTCAGCTTCCAATTTTTGACTAACAGTGTTAAGGAACAACAATATTTCTAAAACGATTAATTGAAACAGAGAGTTTGAATTGATTCACATGAATCAATTAACCTCTGCAACTTTAACGACATTTTTCAACTGAAGATGCTATTAAACCATCTCGGTCTTAACACGTTCATATGTGTACTAGTGAACTGGGATACTAGGAAGGGTGATCACACTTTCTTTAGGAAAAATGGTAACACTTTACAATAAGGTTCATTAGTTAACTACATTAGTTAACAAACTAATAATGAACTGCACTTATACAGCGTTTATTAATTAATCTTTGTTAATGTTAATTTAAACATTTACTAATACATTATTAAAATCTTGTTAACATTAGTTAATGCACTGTGAACTAACAATGAACATCTGTATTTTTATTAACTAACGTTAGCGAAGATTAGTAAATACAGTAACAAATGTATTGCTCATGGTTAGTTCATGTTAGTTAATACATTAACTAATGTTTAACTAATGAACCTTATTGTAAAGTGTTACCGGAAAAATAATAGGAAAATTAAATGCAGCAGAACAGAAAATGTTTCATCACAACACCAAGTGTTGCTTAAAGCAATAGGCTACTAAATGCAAAATACCAACACAAGTGCGCTATTAGCCAACTTTTACATACTATTTCAATAGGCAACAAGTTAATATTGAGTTGGATAACTAAAATTTCAGATTTTTTTGCCAAAAAACTATCTATTTTTGCTCCAATGAAAATAGCAAAACCAGCATCTCTGAAAGAACATTTGTTTACAAACGAATCATGTGAGGAATGATTCACTCATAATACACTTGTCGCCACCTACAGGCATAACAATATAACTTGCAGAAAGAGTCATATTGTCTGAAGAGTTACTTGAAATTACACAAAGTGTAAGAACGGGACAAGCCATTATATCATGTTATGATATTTGAAGTAAAGAAATAAAAATAAAAAAATAAAATAAGTAGCTAACAACACTGCTGCACCTTTGAAATAGGGCACTCATAATGCATCAAGAGCAGTGTGTCCCGTTTTCGGTGATATGCAGAATAAGAGATTCCCATCTTATTTGGTGCTGTTATTATTGTGTTCCAGGAAGTCACAGGACCTTCCTGTTGTGTTAACCCCAATTCTCACTATTGTCGGACTGCTAGAATACATGGCTGCCCATGGGAAGATGGTAGTACAGTGCTCTTCTGTCGGGAGATGACAGCCCACCTGTGCGGCCAGACTCAGTGTGCAGCCTCGTCCAAGCTGTGAGATTGTTAATGGAATTTTGCAGCACTATGTGCCCGTGAGAGAGCAATGAGAAGCTCCTCAGAAACAGCCTGCCTACATCTCACTGCCCACACATGCAGAGCCAGGAAATTACTCCCAATAAAGGCAGACATCTCACTCCCTCTATATATCACTGTCTGGAAGGGAGAGAGAGCCATGCAGACGGACAGACAGCTAAAGCGGATGCCAGGTTATTATAGCTAACTAAAACTAAAACTACAAAGATGTTTTCGTTACTTGAAATACAATAAATGTTAACTGAAGAAGAAAATCTCATTTTTATTTAGCTACTTAATGTACTAAATTAACTAAAACTTAACTAAATGAATAAAAATCATAAAGACTTATTTAAAAAATCCCTACAAAATTACTTAAACTAAAAATAAAATGCAAAATATAAATATATTAATTACAATAATCAATGATATTAAAAACTATGGTGTGTGCTTTAACATTCATGCCTTTTTTTTAAAAAAAAAAAAACTTATTTTACACACATTTATAATATAATTTAATATAAAATATTAATTATATAATATAATTTCATTTGTGCAATTTGTGGTACAATTATTGTAGATCTTTTATGAAATTTATTTAGTCATTAATTTTATTCAGTATATTGTAAAATATATTTGCACATCTCACAATTTTTTTTTTTTTTAAGAAGTATCTTATGCTCAGAAACGCTGCATTTATCAAAGTACAGTAAATATAATAATAGTGTGAAATATTATTATATATTATATAATATAATTTAATTTGGTTTGTGTAATTTGTGGTATAATTATTTTATAACTTTTACTAAATTTATTTAGTAATTTATTTTATTTGGTATATTTTTAAAGAAGTCTCTTATGCTCAAATGCAGCATTTATCAAAATACAGTAAATATAGTAACAGTGTGAAATATTATTTCAATTTCAAATAACTGCTATGTATTTGACCTGATCCTTCAGAAATCATTCTAACATTTCACATTATTATCAGTGTTGAAAACAACTGTGTTGCTTAATATTTTTTTTGTGGAGAACTTGATACATTGTTTCAGGTTTCTTTGAAAGAAAATAAACAAACAGCGTTTATTTTAAACAGAATTGTTTTTTAACAACATTATGCCTTTACTGATAATGCATTCTTGCTGATTGCTAATGATATAAAAAACTGACCTCAAACATTTGAAAGCTAGTGTGTGTGTGTGTGTGTGTGTGTTATACAGTATATGTATTATATATATATATATAATATATATATATATATATATATATATTATATATATATATATATATATATATTGTAAAATACTAAGCGGAGTTAAATCTCAATTTAATGATAATAATATGTTCATCTGTTGTGCAGCTGCAATGTGTACATGACCTTTGATTATCTTCTGTATGCAACTTACACATGACAAATATTGCTATTAAAAAACCATTACTTCAGAAAAAATCTATGCTCTAGCCTCTTAACTACACTAGACAGCATTTTCTGTGAAATTGTAATTCAGAGCTTTCTTGAAAGACCAGAAGAGGAAAAGCTGGCATAGAGTCTATTGTCTGTAAGTAAACATTGCACTTTTAAGGACCAGAGAAGAGTGACCTGGATTATGGGAAGACATTCCATTAGATGCACACATGTGGCTTTTGAGCTCTCGCAGAAAAAAATAAGATCACATAAAAGTGGCTTTCTGTTTCCTTTTAAAAGCAGGATAGTGAAGGGAGACCGAGCAAAGACTGTGATTAGCTTCTTTCTAACTTGACATTGTCAAAAATCTCAAGTGAGGTCTAAGAAAATGAAGTGTAAAAGCACATATTACCCAACAGAAGCTGTTCGCTCAAATCTCACAGCTTTGTCTGAGAGTGCCCATCTACCCAGCCCTTCAACATCTCTTCTCAGCTCTCTCTATTCTCTCTTTTCCTCCATTCCTGTAGTTTTGAGCATGGGGCCGAGGGAAGGGAGGTGAGAGATGCTCTATCCTGTCAGGATTGACCCATCGCAACAGATGTCATGCATTAGTGGAGGAGAAGAATGCAATTTCCTTCAACGTTTGAGATAACATCCATAAATACACACACATTCGCTCTCACTCTATGATAATAAATACAAAGTACACAAACTGATATAGTAAGACAACAACGCACATCCGTCGACCAAACACCTTTAGCGCTTTCTAAGTAAAGCAAATCCTCTCTAAATGCATGAAGGTCACTCCAGCGGCTCCAATCTTCTAATGCACACAGGGGACCAGATGATGGACTGAGTGAATCCATTTCATGGAGGATCAGACTGGAGGGAGAGATGGTAGAGGAAAAGGACAGGTGGCTGGGGAAGCCGACATCCTAACCCTCTCGCCTGGTACATCGCGATCTTCTCTCCCTCTTTTGTCTGTACGCTTTTGAGTGAGAGAAAACACGACAGAAACTCGCATTCGCTCTTCAGCTGCGCCGCAATATACAGAGCAACAGAAGTTGTTTTTCATCTCGCAAATCAAATTATGGTAGTTACACTCACTGAGGAGTTCAGCATTGCTTTGCTGTACTGATGGCTGAACGCAGCCCGCTGTGAAGTCATAACCCTCTGCAAAAGAGTTTGATTCATGTATGTTTTAGCACAATCAATCTAAAGAATGTACTCTGGTTGTGTGTTTTACAGATAACTGTCAAGATGGGGAAAGATAAACTTGTAAACTCCTATATAAAATGGATAGCTCACTGTGAAGTAGCAAACATACACACACCTGTTATCACATATATTAAACATTATTCACCAAGGCTGCATTTTTTTAAATTGAAAATACAGTAATATTGTGAAATATTATTACAATTTAGAATAATGTTTGAGTAGAAATGTCAAAAGAACGACATTTATTTGAAATAGATTTTTTTTGTAACAATTTAAATGTCTTTACTGTCACTTTTGATCAATTTAATGCATTCTTGCTGAATAAACATTAATTTCTTAAAAAGAACAACATCTTAAACTTTTGAACAGTAGCGTATGTGACAGAACATGAGATTTGAGGAGAAGATTATCAGATTATCACAAAAAAATGTCAATGAAATTTAAGTGTGTACAAGTCCACTCAAACAAATATGTATATTTTTAACAAAATTAATGAGAATTGAGGTTCTTATCTTTAATTTATAATAGTGGAAACTAGGGATGTCAACGATTAATCGATGATTGATTAATTGTCGATAAGAGATGTAATCAATAAAAGCTATCGATGGTCGATTAAGCAGTTTCATTTTGGGGTGCGTGCGGCTCGTGCGCAAAACACGTGCAAACGGCTGTGAGTGACGGTGAAGGGCTGGATCTGACTTACACGATAATAATTTACTAATGTACAAACCTTAATGTGATCCAAACTTTAAAAGTACATTAAAACAGATACAATACAAAGTTCTTTTGTATTGAAATGTAGTAATAAATCATGTTCAATTATAATTTCCCTAGATAATTGTTGCATATCGGGCACTTCGCTTTGACAGGACTGCGCACGCGAGCAAGACAGTCTATTCATTCATACAACTTGTTAATTCGTTCCTACAACATATTAATTTGTGGCAGCTGTCCATGTTTCATTAATTTGTTCCCTAGAAAACCCATGATTTAACTTAAATGCGGGAACAATTTAAGCCATAGTAACGAATTCTTAATTCATGGTTTTGCCGTAGCAACGGCGGTGGTTCTGGAAGCGGATCACTGACCGCGCGTCACAGCCCCACACATCGTACTTGCGTTTGGGATAATTTTATTTTAAATCCCGATAATGTCAATTGCAAACATTGCGATGATGTTTTAAAATAAAAAACGAGCACCATGAAACCATTTAAAAAGGCGCATTCAGCGGTCTCCGTGACAGGATATGAAACCGCACACAAAGTATAATGATCCCGTGCGTAACTACGGCGCGCTCTCTTCCTTCTATCAAATGATCATAATCACATCCATTCATTTTACCATCCTGCCACTAGCCTTTTATTTAGACTAAAAACCCTTTTCATTCGGGTGAGGAAGCTGGCGTTTTGAGTGGCATTTGCACATCATGTCATGCCGGTGACTATATGCCACTGCAATAGACGCATTTTGCAGTATTAAGGTTAACGATTAATCGATTAATTGATCGTTAATTTAAACGACGATCAATTATGGAAATGATCTAAAATTGACATCCCTAGTGGAAACCTAATTGAATTAAGTAAACCCCAATAAAATCAGACTTAACTGAATTAATTGCTTTTGGCAATCCCCAGTGAAAAATAAATATACTAAATGTATTTGAAATATTACAATATTTATGTACTTATAATAAAAATACCATGCAGTTGTACTTTTAGTATACTAAACTGGTATACTTAAAGTCTGCTAAATTGAAACAAATAATTTTGTACTTAATGCACTTTAACTGTGGAAGTAGTGCTGAATTCCAACTAAAGATATACTGAAGATTGTGCTGAAGTGGAACTATTGCAAATATACTTCAGGTACACTTTAAATATCTTGCATTTAAAGACAAAGATCATACAATCCTATATTATCATACATCAACAGTGACATTAAAACACATTTTACGCTTAATATTAAGAAATGTGCAATGTGCACAAGTAGTACTCCAAATAAAGTTTAATTATAATTCTTATATCAGTATGTCTCGAGTGATATGTCAGTAAATATGTAGATCTGAACTGTACTTAGAATTAAATACATTTATTTTAAATATTACTTTTTTTTTTTACCATGGCACATTTTAACACATTAAATAGAACCTCCTCTCTTCAGCATAATGTTAAACACAAAAACTCCAGCTTACTACTACTACTAACAATAATAATAATAAAAGAAAACCAACATATTTATTGCAACATCAGATTCCCAGATTGATTATTTCACGAATAGAAAAGTCATGGCTTTCCAGCAGTGGGATACTCTGACTGATTTGTAATATCATGCTTGATTATATTCCACTAAAAACAATTAGCTCATATTTGAGAGACAGAGCAGAAAGACCTGTTCCTAAAAGTGAAAAATGAAAGCGGCTGCCCGCTGACGAGGCAGTGATTCAGTGTAAATGGCCTATTTTATCTATGCCTCTCAAAGGGTGAGGTATAAATACTCTCTTGACCATCTTGCAAAATGGGACACAAACCTCAGATAAGAGCAAAAGAGTGGCTGTTATTTTGAGTTTTTGAGCGAGGCAATACTAAAGAGCGCTCAGACAAAGAGGTCATTTCCAGTCCCTTCACACAATATAATACACAATAAAAATGCAGTGAACTTTTCGGGTGTCCATTTTGAAGGACAGTAATTCAGCTATTGCAGATTGGAGGCTTTGATGTTTTATTAATAGAGCTGCACAGGGAGTGTCAAACACTAGGGGTGTACATCTACTCTACTGGGCATGTGGGCTGAGCCAGACAGCTGACAGCACAGCGGAGAGTCTGGTCTCCTGACATTGATCTGTTTGCTTTGTGCAGTTCTCTCTGCAGGACCGTATCAGTGCAGAGCTGGCTCCAAAACCAGTACATATCAATGGGAGAGAAATGCAAATACATGCAGAATCAACTTTCTTGTTGGTCATATATAATAATTTAACATAGGAATTGTTACTTAGGCTATAAAAAGTATACTATTTAAAGTGTTTCACTACACATTAATGGAATACTTGACTTTGATTGGTCAACCTTGACACTGTGTGGTTAAATATAAATGAAACTGGAAATTTCTGTTTCCATGCCAGTGCTACTTTCTTGGATCCATAAAACCCTTAAAGGTGAAATACAAAACACTTTGAATCATGTTGATAAAAACTTTTAGACATTCTAATGCATTTACCATGATATGTGTGCTTCTGAAATAGCATCATTTTAAGCTACGCTTTTATTTAGTCATAGGGGAAATTCTTTTAAACGCAGGTAAAAATTATAATCAAGCTACCGTTCAAAAGTTTGGGGTCGGTAAGATTTTTATTTTTGCATGCATATATGTTTGCAATTGTCAAACATACAGTAAAACCTATTATCACATATTTAAAATAACTGATTTTTTAAGCTGATTTTTTTTAACAGCCATTGCTACAGTCTTCAGTGTCATGCTTCAAAAATCATAATGTGCTGATTTGATGCTCAAAAAACATTTCTTAGTATTATATATTTACATATATATATTTTAAATATTACATATTTTAGCATACTTTGATTAATATAGTTCAAAAGAAAAGCATTTATTTGAAATATAAATCTTTTGTTACATTATAAATGTCTTCACTGTAACTTTTAATCAATTTAATGCATCTTTAATATAAGTATTAATTTCTTCAAAAAAGTATTTCCTGACCTCAAACCTTTGAATGGTTGTGTACATTTACTGGGAATAACAATGGATGTAGAATTAAAAACCATTGATTTTATATGGACATTCTACTGTGTAATGATTGGTGCAAGTGTCTATGAAATCAACTCAAGAATTCACCAAAAAACAAACAAATAAATAATAATAAAAAAATGTCTAGAAATGGCCTTGCTTGTCTGAAACGAGAATCAGTCTGAAATATTCACATTGCCAGACTTCCATTGCATCTATCTTCACTTTAAATGCCAGCACGCTTAAAGAAAATGGTTAGATTATTTATTGATGCATCGTGCTGTGGTGTTAAAGCGGCGCTTCATATAGTACGTGTTTGCTGACAGATGTCATGTATCACCTCTTTAGTATTTCTAGCTGTTGCAGTGTGCTGCTAACAAACTGTGAAAATCACACGTAACCATGTGAGTCAGTGACGCAGTACACGGATGACACTAAAAATACTGCAACACTTGCAGAAAATGTGTCCATATTTTAAAATAGCCCTAATTCATAGTTTAGAACAAGACAACATATTAAAACTTAGGAGGTCAACATACTATAACAGAATGTATTTAAAAAACAGCTAAAACTTATAAGTATTCCGCTTCACTCAAATGAAAAGACTTGATGGGAATTAAATATACAAAGTTCATCTTGAAAATTCAATATAATTTCCTTTAAAATAAGTCTCTCTCTAAGTAGAGGAAACTTTATAAAAGGAAAGACGTTATTTAAGCGAACTGTGTGTGTTTGTCAGGGATAAGTATTATAATAGAGCCTCGCTCTTCCTCTGCGTCTCACAGTGTCCGTCCTTCAAAATCACCTCAATAATGAAAATGATCGATTTCAGATCGTCTCGACTGCGGCTACCCTTGTGTAAAGTTGAGCAGTGGACAGATCTATTGCTTCTTCAGAGTTCAGCTTTATTGTTTCTATTCTTATATTTGTCTGCAGCATGTAGGGCACAGCTGGGGTGAACGGAGAGTCTGCTAGATGGAGGAATTAGCACATCGCCTACAGTTGTCCATTGGCAAAGATCTCGTGTTCGGCTGCGAGACAGGCGGTAGTTGAGCTTAATTGCCATGTCCTGAAACCCCGGGCCGTGAGCCGACAGGGTGACATTTACATGCTTTGAGAGGCACTTTTGATTGTGGTTTCATGAATTACATGATTAGAGGAGATTTTGCCAGCTATTCTAAGACACACTCGAAGCAGACTGCACTGATTAGCTAGATAGTGCCTCCCAAAAGTCAGGCCTCACGCTAGCTGCGACATTTAGGAGAAGTGATTTACCAGCTTCACAGTGAATTGTTATGATGAGGTTACAACCTTATGGATTCCTGGAGTGTGTTTGTGATGGAGTTGTGGAGCTCTTCAGCAGAGACAATAAATAAATCATCATGGAGGGAGAAAATTGATTTTTTTTCCCCTCTCTCTGTCTTTCCCTGACATATTGTGAAATCAAAAAATCGTTGGGAACTTTGAGGAAGAAAGAACCGTAAGTAATCACCATCTCTGACATGAGACAAACTTGATTAACCCTACTTCATAATGCATTTAACTGCACAGAATGACCAATCATAGACTATCCAGGCTCTGATACAAATCTATTCATTTTCAGCATCTAAAAAAAAAAGAACAAATGTTCTGGGCCTGATGCAGGGGCTGTGATGAAGTTACAGTTGTGGGCCTTACCACCCTCCTGGGAGGCAGTTAAAGTCATCAACCACAGCATGTCGTTAGCTATACTGGAAAAAAAATACTGTGGTAATACAAACTGAATCCATATTTCTATATATTGGCATTAAGATGATACTTGTAACAAGGTATTTAATAAACCATGGTATTATCATGAAACATACAGTATTATTATATTATATAATATTATACATTTTTTCCACCCTATATATAAATAAAAATCCCCTTTATATTATTTATTATATAAAATTATCTCTCTCAATTTCCATAGTGTGTGTTGTGTATATATATATATATATATATATATATATATATATATAAGGCGTGTAACGGTACACGTATTCGTACCGAAACGTTTCAATACGGGTCTTTCCGTTTGGTACACATGCAGTATTTTATTTATTTATTTTTCAGGAAATTCAAATAATAAATGGCGTTTTGACAGTCTTTGTGGCATCGCTGTATAAACGCCTTGGAGTGCCGCTTCAGAAACGTGCTGGTATAAACCCGACACAAGCACTGACTCGAGCGCCGTGATCAGCTCCGATTCCCGTGTCTGAGCCGTGACGTGCCGCAGACTTGTGCAGAGCGGAGCACGAGTTAACGTGATCATTCCTTCCTCTGTACTACTAGTTTTAATACGAATAAACATGACTGAACATCTCATGCCTCATGTAATTGCTCAATAAGTGTTTCAACCGTGGAAAGACATCAACAGCATTGAAATAAAATGTCATGTAGCTTTTCATTTACCTCAGCAAGTCCTCAGTGTCCACAGCTCGTTAGTTCACTAGAGAAATTAACTCTAGAGGAGCATTTCGTGAAATATTACACTACAGTGGCATGCAAAAGTTTGGGAACCCCTTGCAGAATCTGTGAAAATGTGAATAATTTTAACAAAATAAGAGAGATCATACAAAATGCATGTTATTTTTTATTTAGTACTGTCCTGAGTAAGATATTTTACATAAAATATGTTTACATATAGTCCACAAGACAAAAAAATAGCTGAAATTATTCAAATAACCCCCCTCATAAGTTTGGGAACCCTTGGTTCTTAATACTGTGTGAGGTTACCTGGATGATCCACGACTGTTCTTTTGTTTTGTGATGGTTGTTCATGAGTCCCTTGTTTGTTCTGAACAGTTGAACTGAGCACTGTTCTTCAGACAAATCCTCCACATTCTGTAGATTCTGCAGTTTTCCAGCATTTTTGCATATTTGAACCCTTTCCAGCAGTGACTGTATGATTTTGAGATCCATCTTTTCACACTGAGGACAATTGATGGACTCAAACACAACTATTAAAAAAGGTTCAAACATTCACTGATGCTCCAGAAGGAAACACGATGCATTAAGAGCCGGGGGATGAAAACTTTTTGAATTTGAAGATCAAGGTAAATTGTACTTAATTTGTCTTCCGGGAAACATGCAAGTATCTTCTGTTGCTTCCGAAGGGCAGTGATAAATGGAAAAAAATATATATTTCAACAAAAGAAAAAAGTTGGAAATCTTCTTCAAATTCAAAAAGTTTTCACCCCCCGGCTCTTAATGCATTGTGTTTCCTTCTGGAGCATCAGTGAATGTTTGAACCTTTTTTAATAGTTGTGTTTGAGTCCATCAATTGTCCTCAGTGTGAAAAGATGGATCTCAAAATCATACAGTCACTGCTGGAAAGGGTTCAAATATGCAAAAATGCTGGAAAACTGCAGAATCTACAGAACGTGGAGGATTTGTCTGAAGAACAGTGCTCAGTTCAACTGTTCAGAACAAACAAGGGACTCATGAACAACCATCACAAAACAAACGAACAGTCGTGGATCATCCAGGTAACCTCACACAGTATTAAGAACCAAGGGTTCCCAAACTTTTGAAGGGGGTTATTTGAATAATTTCAGCTATTTTTTTGTCTTGTGGACTATATGTAAACATATTTTATGTAAAATATCTTATTCAGGACAGTACTAAATAAAAAATAACATGCATTTTGTATGATCTCTCTTATTTTGTTAAAATTATTCACATTTTCACAGATTCTGCAAGGGGTTCCCAAACTTTTGCATGCCACTGTATATACTCATTATATTTTACTAAACCTGTAAGTCTTAATTATTTAATGTTCAAATGAATCTGTTATGAAACATGCTATGACAGCCAGTGTGTAATTGAATATATTTTAACAAATAGCCTAGAAATGTTATTATTATTTATAAGTTAATTTAAAGACTGCATTATGTGCAATTTAATTGTTTGCATATTTTTTTATTTTTTTTAAAGTTGAGTGTTGATCATTTATTTAAAAATAAATAGTAACTAAATTTAAGTTTGTGTTAAGTTGTTAGGCCTAATTGTAACCTTATAATGTAAAAGGGCTCCCTATAGTTTTAAGCATAAGCTGAGGTTGATTTTAATCACTAAGAAAATTTTAACTACAAATGAATGTATTTAAAGAAAGAGCAACTTGTTCAGTAAACCACTGTTTATTAAAAAAAAGTGTAGTTTTCCCCCTGCTGTACCGAAATCATACCAAACCGTGACGTTAAAACCGAGGTATGTACCGTACCGTCATATTTGACTACCGTTACACCCCTAATATATATACTGTATATATATATATACTGTATATATATATATATATATATATATATATATATATAACTGTATATATATATATATATATATACATACATATATATACTGTATATATATATATATATATATATATATATATATATATATATATATATATATATATATATATATTGTATATATATATACAGTGCCCTCCACTAATATTGGCACCCTTGATAAATATGAGCAAAGGCGGCTGTGAAAATAAATCTGCATTGTTTATCCTTTTGATCTTTCACTCAAAAAATTCACAAAATTCCAACCTATCATTGAAGTAAAACAATTGAAAGTGGGGAGAAAATCTCATTGTGAAATAACTGTTTTTCTCCAATGAATGTTGGCCACAATTATTGGCACCCCTAGAAATTCTTATGAGTAAAATATCTCTGAAGTATATTCCCATTCATATTAAATTTTTTTAGCACACCAGGGTGACTAGGAGCATGAAATTGTCCAGCCATGACTTTCTGTTCCACAGGATTATAAATATGAGGAACACAAAGGTCAAATTCCCTTAATCATCCATCACAATGAGACAAAACAAAAAAATATATTGCTGATGTGAAGAACAAGATTGTTGAGCATCACAAAATAGAAAGTGGCTGTAAGAAAAGAGTTAAAACATTGAAAAACCCCATTTCCACCATTTCCACCAGGGTAATAATTAAGACGTTCCAATCAACTAAAGATGTTAAAAATCTGCCTGAAAGAGGATGTGTGTCTATATCGTCCTAATGCACGGTGAGGAGGAGAGTTTGAGTGGCCAAAGACTCTTCAAGGACCACAGCTGGAGAATTGCAGAGATTAGTTGAGTCTTGGGGTCAGAAACCTAAAAAAAAAAAAAAAAATCAAACATCCCCTATATCACCACATGTTGTTCGGGAGGGTTTCAAGAAAAATTCTCCTCACTCATCCAAAAACAAACTCCAGCAAATTCAGTTGTCAGACACGACTGGAACTTCAAATGGCACTGTCTTCTATTGTCAGATGAAACTGAAAAAAGAGCTTTTTGGCAGCAAACCCACCAGATGAGTTTAGTACAAACAGGGATAAAAGAGTACCCCATGACCACGATTAAATATACTGCTGGATCTTTAATGTTGTGGGCCTGTTTTTCTGCCAGAGGTCCTGAACATCTTGTTCAGATGAATGGCATCATGGATTCTACCATACCAACAGATAAAAAATCAAAATCTGACTGCCTCTGTTAGAAATCTTATAATGGGCCGTGTTTGGATCTTCCACCAGGACAACAATCCAAAACAAACATCAAAATAAACACAAAAATGGGTCACTGAGCACAAAATGAATATTTTACCATGGCTGTCTCTGTCCTCTGACCTGAACCCTGTAGAAGATGAGTGAGGTGAACTGAAGAGAAGCAGCACCGTCATGGAGCTGTGAATCTGAAGGATCTGGAGAGATTCTGTATGAAGAAAATGGTCTCTGATATCTTATCAGGTGTTCTCCAAACTCTTCAGGCATTATAGGAGAAAACTCAGAGCTGTTGTGCTGGGAAAAGGACGTTGCAATAATTGGGTGCCAATAATTGTGGCCAACATGAAATAGTGAAAGTATTTATTTCATCATGAGATTTTCTCCCCACTTTCAATTGTTTTACTTCAATGATAGGTTGGAATTTTGTGAATTTTTTGAGTAAAAGATAAAAAGGATAACCAATGCAGATTTATTTTCACAGCTGCCTTTGCTCATATTTACCAAGGGTGCCAATATTAGTGGAGGACACTGTTATATATATATATATATATATATATATATATATATATATATATATATATATATATATATACTGTATATAGGGTACAATGGGGCTAAAGGCGTCCCGGGATAAAAGGCACCTTTGATATTATTTTCCTCTAAACCACTAGATGGCACAAAAATGTGGCGTAGCACTTTCCAAAACATTTGCTTTTCAAGATGCACGTGTATCTGATCTTTGACACGATTGCGTGCAGAAGCGCAAAGTTTCTGTGCTTACTTGATCTAAAATTAGAATCTCTAAAATGAATGCATATATTTTGAGACAAAAGTTCTTCTTTATGTTTTAACAGTTTTAAATAACAAAAGAATATGCAAAAGTATGGTATTTAAGGTAAAAAGCACCCGTGCTGTTGGGGCAAAAGGTGCACAGTAATTAACATGATAATTAATAAATGGCTGACTTTTCCATTTGTTGACATGACATGGTTAGATTCAGATGGTAAATATCATATGTTATGTTCGGTGTCCATGTTAGAGATAATCACCATGTTTAGAATGAAACCATCATATTTAAAAACATGATATGTTTTTCTGTATTTTAAAATACAGTGGTGTTAAAAAGTGTTGGCCCCCTTCCTGATTTTTTTTTTTTTTTTTGCATGTTTGCCACACTTTAATGTTTCAGATCATCAAACAAATTTAAATATTAATCAAAGATAACACAAGTAAACACAACATGCATTTTTTTGAATGAAGTTTTTTATTATGAAGGGAAAACAAAATCCAAACCCACATGGCCCTGTGTGAAAAAGTGCTTGCCCCCTAAACCTAATAACTGGTTGGGCCACCCTTAGCAGCAACAACTGCAATCAAGCGTTTGCGATAACTTGCAATGAGTTTGTTACAGTGCTGTGGAGGAATTTTGGCCCCCCCATCTTGGCAGAATTGTTGTAATTCAGCCACATTGGAGGGTTTTCGAGCACGAACCGCCTTTTTAAGGTCATGCCACAGCATCTCAATAGGATTCAGGTCAGGACTTTGACTAGGCCACTCCAAAAGTCTTCATTTTGTTTTTCTTCAGCCATTCAGAGGTGGATTTGCTGGTGTGTTTTGGATCATTGTCCTGCTGCAGAACCCAAGTTCGCTTCAGCTTGAGGTCACAAACAGATGGCCGGACATTGTCCTTCAGGATTTTTTGGTAGACAGCAGAATTCATGGTTCCATTTATCACAGCAAGTCTTCCAGGTCCTGAAGCAGCAAAACAACCCCAGACCATCACACTGCCACCACCATATTTTACTGTTGGTATGATGTTCTTTTTCTGAAATGCTGTGTTACTTTTACGCCAGATGTAATGGGACACACACCTTCCAAAATGTTCAACTTTTGTCTCGTCAGTCCACAGAGTATTTTCCCAAAAGTCTTGGGGATCATCAAGATGTTTTCTGGCAAAACTGAGATGAGCTTTTATGTTCTTTTTGCTCAGCAGCGGTTTTGGTCTTGGAACTCTGCCATGCAGGCCATTTTTGCCCAGTTTCTTTCTTATGGTGGAGTCATGAACACTGACCTTAACTGAGGCAAGTGAGGCCTGCAGTTCTTTAGATGTTGTTGTGGGGTCTTTTGTGACCTCTTGGATGAGTCGTTGCTGCGCTCTTGGGGTCATTTTGGTCGGCCGGCCACTCCTGGGAAGGTTCACCACTGTTCCATGTTTTCGCCATTTGTGGATAATGGCTCTCACTGTGGTTTGCTGGAGTCCCAAAGCTTTAGAAATGGCTTTATAACCTTTTCAAGTTTCAAGTTTCAAGTTTTATTTGTCACATACACGACTATACAGAGACTGTATAACCAGCAGTGAAATGAGAGTCGGGTCCGCTCCATGGACAGTGCAAATATTGAAAAAAAACAACACAAGGGAAGTAAACATAAGATAAAATGAATGAAAAATAAGATATAAAGAATAAAATATAAAATATAAAAGAATGTGCATGACAGTAAGCTTAGAATTAAATATTAATATAAGCATGACTGTACAGAGAGGAATGTGCAACAGGTTATACATGGTTGACATGAAGCAGCCAATCACAAAAAATAAAATAAATATAAAAATAAAAATAAGATACGATTTACAGATACAGAACGTGTTGTGTGCAAGTGTGCAAGTGTGCAAATGAGCAAATGACACTGACAGTTATGAGGTAGTTATGAGGTAGAGAGTATTGAGTGTGTGATTAGTGATTTGAAGTAAGTCAGATTATGTTTTTAAGAGGCTGACTTTGAGTTCAGGAGCCTGATGGCCGTGGGGAAGAAACTCCTCCTGAGTCCTCTGTTTTTGCCATCAGGCAGCGGAAGCGCTTACCAGATGGCAGCCTAGTGAAAAGACAGTTTCCAGGATGATTAGAGTCTTTGATGATTTTGTCAGCTCTGCCTCTGCATCGTTTGATGTAGATGTCCTGCAGAGAGGGGAGAGCAGATCCAGAGATACGCTCAGCTAAGCGCACAACTCTCTGCAGGGCTTTGCAGTCTTGACTGGAGCTGTTTCCATACCACACTGAGATGCACTGAGTCAAAACACTTTCTATGGTCCCTGCATAGAAAGTTTTCAGGATTGTTGGTGAGACCCTGAATTTTCTCAGCTGTCGCAGATGGTACAGTCTTTGCCTGGCTTTCTTGACCTGTGTTTGGATGTGTGTAGTCCAAGTCAGGTCCTCGGAGATGTTTACTCCGAGGTACTTGAAGCTTCTTACTCTCTCCACAGGGGTCCCGCTGATCACAAGAGGAGTGTAGGGCAGCAGGTGTCTCTTTCTGAAGTCCACAATCAGCTCTTTGGTTTTGCTCACGTTCAGAGAGAGACAGTTGTCCTGGCACCATGATGTTAGTCTCTCCACCTCATCCAAGTATGCGGTCTCATCATTGTTGGAAATGAGGCCCAGAACCACAGTATCATCAGCAAATTTGATAATAGATGTGGATCTGTGAGAGGACACACAGTCATGTGTGTAGAGAGAGTAGAGCAGGGGACTCAGAACGCAGTCCTGCGGGGCTCCTACGTTCAGGGTGATGGAGTTTGAGGTGTACTGGCCTACCTTCACCACTTGAGGTCTGCCGGTGAGGAAGTCTTGGATCCAGTCGCAGAGTGAGGTGTTTAGGCCGAGGCCTGTGAGTTTATTAGTCAGCTTGGTGGGAACTATGGTGTTAAAAGCTGAGCTATAGTCTATGAATAGCAGTCTTGCATAGTTTCCATTGCTGCTGTCAATGTGTGTGAGGGAGGAGTGGAGAATGTGTGAGATGGCATCATCAGTTGATCTATTGGAGCGATAGGCAAACTGAAGAGGGTCCAAAGTAACAGGGATGGATGAGCTAATGTGTCTCTTAACAAGTCTCTCAAAAACCTTCATGACTATAGATGTGAGGGCCACTGGACGATAGTCATTCAGGCAAGAGGGTTTACTGTTCTTAGGCACAGGGATGATGATGGATTTTTTAAAGGAGGTGGGAACTATAGAGGTAGCAAGGGACTCGTTGAAGATAGAAGTGAACAAACCAGCAAGCTGATCAGCGCAGGACCTCAGGACACGGCCAGTAATCCCGTCAGGTCCAGCAGCTTTCCTGATGTTCACTCTCTTTAGTTCCCTCCGAACCTCGTCCTCCGTCACGGTGATCACATGATCCTCGCTTCTCTGCCTGTTGCTTCCGGACGCGCTGCTCGGCAGAGCCGCGATGCCGCCGTTGCTTTCAAATCGGCCGTAGAAGGTGTTTAATTCTTCGGCCAGCGACGGATCTGCACTCACCTCCGCGGAGGATTTGTTTCCAAAGGCACAGATGGTCCTTAGTCCCTGCCACATGCGCCGCGAGTCATTGAGCTGAAAATGAGACTCAATTCTCTCTTTGTAGCGATGTTTGGCGGCACTTACTGCTCGTCTGAGAGCATAACATGAAGCTTTATATTCGCGCATATTCCCAGACAAAAGAGCCTCGTTGTATGCGGCAGTGCGTTTGTTAACCGCATCACGGATTGTTCTGTCCACCCACGGTTTCTGATTAGGGAAAGTCCTTACAGTTATTGTTTCTGTAGCTTGTTCGGTAAGTGTGTTTACAAAGCTCACTGCTACCTCCGTGAACTCGCTGACGTCAGATGAGCTCGCCCTGAACATGTCCCAGTCGACGTCATCAAGAGCCGACTGCAGCATAGCTTCAGAGTGGGAGGACCAACGCGTCACTTCCCTCTTCACCGGGGGTTCCTGTGCGAGCCTTTGTTTATATTCCGGTGTGAGGAAAATGGCGGCGTGGTCAGACTTACCAAACGCAGGTAGTGAACGGGCCTTGTAGGCATTCTTGAACTGAGAGTAGCAGTGATCCAGTGTATTCGGTCCTCTAGTTGGACAGGATACATGCTGGTGAAAGTTCGGCATGACCTGCCTGAGGTTGGCTTTGTTAAAATCCCCCGCGATGATAAAAGCAGCGTCAGGATGTTGGTTAATGTAGCCGCTGATCACATCGTGAAGTTTAGACAAAGCCAAGCTCGTGTCTGCCTGTGGTGGAATATAAACGGCAGTAGCGATGACCGCGGAGAACTCGCGGGGTAAATAGAATGGGCGGCAAATGATGGATAGATGTTCCAGATGAGGCGAGCAGGATCGCGACAGAGAGGAGATATTCCTGGGGTCACACCATTTCTTGTTAGTCATGAAACACACACCACCACCCTTGGATTTACCGGCGTCAGCTGTTCTGTCCATCCGTAAAACAGAGAAGTTGTCAGACGGCGTTACAGCGGTGTCGGGAACAGCGGGCGTGAGCCATGTTTCAGTCAAACAGATGATGTTACAGTCCCTTATGTCCCGTTGGAAACTAATCCTGGCTCTAAGATCGTCCATCTTATTCTCCAAGGATTGGACATTAGCGAGCAAAAGGCTCGGTAAAGGAGGACTGTGAGCCCTTTTCCTCAATCTGTTTCGAATCCCAGCGCTTTTTCCACGGTGTTTCTTGTTCCGTCTCCTGTGGCCTTTGTTCTCCGCGTTACGAAGAATCTCAAGAGGCCACGATGGATTCGGTGATAAAGTGTCCTGAACCAGGTTAGTGAAGCGATTTCCAATGTCCAAGAGTGCACTTTTGTCATAGGTGATCAGTGCCGACGTTATGTGTGTAAAAATAGAAATCAAAAGTAAGTAAAAATGTAAATAAAAGCATAGTCTAAGCGGAGCGTCCCGGACGGCAGCCGAACATAGCAGCGCCATCTTGGAAGACTGATAGATCTCAATTACTTTATTTCTCATTTGTTCCTGAATTTCTTTGGATCTCAACATGATGTGTAGCTTTTGAGGATCTTTTGGTCGACTTCACTTTGTCAGACAGGTCCTATTTAAGTGATTTCTTGATTGCGAACAGGTGTGGCAGTAATCAGGCCTGGGTGTGGCTAGAGAAACTGAACTCAGGTGTGATAAACCACAGTTATGTTTTAACAGGGGGTGGGGGGGGGGGGGCAAACACTTTTTCACACAGGGCCATGTGGGTTTGGATTTTGTTTTCCCTTCATAAAAAAAACCTTCATTTAAAAACTGCATGTTGTGTTTACTTGTGTCATCTTTGATTCATATTTAAATTTGTTTGATGATCTGAAAAATTAAAGTGTGGCAAACATGCAAAAAAATAAAAAATCAGGAAGGGGACCAACACTTTTTCACACCACTGTATATATTTTATATTAACATATTAATGACTGTATATTTATTAAACAATTATTATTATTTTTTTCAAAATAAGCAGAAAATAGTACACACTTTGCTAAAGTGATTGTTTTGAACAAGTATTAACTTAGACATTATTAAAAAAAAAAACATTATTTTAGCTGAAGTATTTGTATCAATACCGTGTGTGGGGTAAAAGGCCCCTCTTGCCACCTCATACATTTATAAGTTTTTAAACAAAATAAACATTGTTTCTTAAGGTGTGCCTTTAGCCCTGTTATCTATATAAATAAAATAGCTAACATAAAAAACCTTGTGGTAAAAAAAATTATATCGGTATTTTATGATCTTGTTATAAATGATATATGTCATATAAATGGTTTTGGCATAGGCCTCTTACAAAACTCATCTTGTAATTATTTTTAACTACTCAGCTGTGCCACAACAAACTAGACAAGGTCACTTATTTAAATTCAACTACAGTACACACACAAGACTTTCTGACATGTTTCATTCAACAGCCCTTCAGAAGGAAAACCACAAACACTGTTTTCATTTGCAGGAGATGGAAGGAGAAGCTACTGTAGTAGACATATCATGTCTGAGTGTGTGTGTGTGTGTGTGAGACAATCCTTAAGGCGTCTCACCCAAACGGTCATTAGGGAGAGTGAAAGCACTAATGGATGGTGAGTCAGTGGGGTGTGATAGCCTGACAGAGTCACACAGCACTCCAATGCCATGTGCTCTTAGCTTTGTTTCCTAATGCCTGAAACAGACTTTGACGCAAAGAATCAGTGACCTGAAAAAGGCAGAGCGTTCACACGAAATGAGCTCCTGTGCAAAATCCTCCATGCCTTCACAGCACTCTTTGTGTCAGAAACCACACAACAGAGGCAAACTGATTAGATGTAGCAGCTATATCCTATCAACCAACACAACCGGGCAAATGCCTGCTCTACAAACAGTTTTGGGCAGTAACGTGTTACTGTAATAATACTACTTTCCCCAGTAACTTCCAATTGCGATCTAAAGTAGATTTTCGTCATATAATGATCAAAAATATGTTATTTGTAGGATTTTGGAATAAGCTAATTGCTACGTCTGCTTGTATTGTGTATTCTTATAAAAATAACCCAAATCACATACAAATCAAATGCTGTCATAATCTTTTGTTGTGATTGATGGTTATGCATATTTTAACACCGGCAAATAAGGATCTTCCTCAAAGAGATGTAGCGAGAACAAAGTGAACACGGTAAAACCCCTCTACAGCTAAAATGTCATGCTCTTCCAATACTGATTCTAGTCCAGTACTATGAATCATTTTAACAACAATTGTTAATTTGCCAGCCAGGAATTGTCTTCCAGATGAAATATTTCATGGGCCCATTTGAACGGCGTGCCATATGCATCCTTAATGAATCTATATTTCAGGTTATGATTCTCTCTCAGGAGTTAAAGGAGGTTGCTCCAACATTAACAATAAATCCTCAGCTAGTGGCAATTAGGGAACAGCATCTGACATCCTCCAGCGTAATGCCCACAATCCCAACACACACGCGCGCTACACCTGTTCTTAATTACTGCCGGTCTGCTTTTTAACTTTTATTCATATTGCACTGGAAGCTTGGCACACACTTTCTAAAACTATTTAACATCACTGCTCACCCCACAGAAAGGAAACAAGGGAAATTTTAATAGCCAAGGTCATAGGGTCAAAGTTGGGCTGATTAGTTTCTATGGTTAGACCCTACACAGATAAGGTATATGTGCATTTGCATATGGCTCAGGTGATTGGCTCTGGAACATAGTAACTAGGAAGCAAAGCTGATGAATACATTAAAAATTCAGTTTAAAACAAATTTGTAGAAATGCTCTTTTTGTATATTCATGTTGGCTTTATGTGATTTTGAAAAACTCATACACCACTTTAATAAAAGTTCAATTTAATGAGCGCACATGAATGTAGTGTAGTCTTACTTGTTATTTTTTTTCGTTACTTTTTATTACTTTTATTACTTTTTGAGGTAAAAACTATTTTTACGCACATATATTAATATTACATTTTTTATGGAGTGCCCCATGGCAATTTACAACCTAAACTAAAAAGTCAAATTCAATTTTAAGATACATGTTGTTGCTGATGCACTGTAATAAGAATCCTTTTTATGACATAATTTGCGTTTTGTTTTTCCTCCTACTGTTTCTGCATGTTGGTTGCATCACATGATTTTGATTTGGTAGACAAACTAACTAAATAAATAAATAAAATCTAGTATAAATTAATTGTAATTTTCCTAAGAAATAATATAATTATCCTAAGAAATAATAATAAAAGATTATGTTGAACTAGTTCATAAGGTCTGGTTTTCCAGAATTTCATTATTTGTATTATATCATGATACTATGTTACGGACTTAAAGAATAAAAAATAAAAATAACACACACAGGGGTGCACATAAGTAAAAAAAACAAAAAAAAAACAAAAACAAAAGTGCTCATTTGTGTACGGACATGGTTGGCAGCTGTTAATGCACAATTAACATTTTAGATTTACTGACAAACAGTAACATTGCATAAGATTTCTATTCGAACTGAAAGCATAAATATATCCACTGCCATTTTATATATAATTCCAGACCAAAAAAAAAAAAGTCACATCAATGACTGTCACATACTGTACTTCCATCAGCCTGGCACGCACCATCGAGATTAATGAGAAGGCTAACAGTTCTCACCAGATATTTTTGATCAAAACCAGTCCCATGTGAAGCTACGACCAATGCTATCATGACATATTCCAGCAACTCCCCACAATTAGCACACAATCAACCCCTCCACACAAGAGACATGATCATTCCTGGTCTCATTTGAGCAGAAGAAGAACAATTATCTGCTACTTACAGTAAAGCGCTAAATTATACCCACTTTAATTGGCGATTCGGTGGAGGGCATTTCATGGATGACTGTTGCATTGGGAGTGTCATGAAAATATGTCGCCCGCTGTTAAACGGAAGAGCCAGTCACAGATGATATCTCATCAGGGGCTCTTCTTGGCCGTCTAGGTGGCATGATTCATAGCGTGATGCAGCGTGGAGGTGCCGTCCACGCACCATAAAACCCTAACTCATAAATGATAACCGCCCAAATTATAGATAATCATAGACATTTGAACAGGGGTAATACATCAGCGAGTGTGATTGATGGGCTGGAATTTGACCACTGATGAGATGGGGTTAAGAATTACTGTCAGCTAGCTTACTGACCAGAGCCTGAATCAGTCGGGACGCTTGATGAATGGCTTGCTGTGATTATACAAAGATTTGCACTGGAGTGCCGGCCAAGCAGTACAACTTAAGAGTGAAAAATAGAGTTTGAGGTAAAATTGACCCAAAGGCATGCCCACAGTTCAGTTAAGTCCACACTCTGATCATATGAAGAAGCACGCTGCACACAAAACTGGCAAAGACTTGTTGAAAATCAGCAGTAGCAATCTGATTGGCTGTAGACAAAAACACCATAAAATAGTTTTCAAAGTTGTGGAAAAAAAAAAAAAAAAAAACCCTGCATGGTGCTTATATTATAGTTTTGTTTAAATCATGCATGAAAACTAGACATCCATATGCAAAAGTGCATATTACACTTTTTGTTTTTCCAGGTTGCACTACTGTTCAAAAGTTTGGGGTCAATTAATACTTTCATTCAGCAAGGATGCAATACATTTATAAAAAGTGCAATAAATACTTTTACACCGTTACAAAAAAAATCTATTTCAAATAAATGCTGTTCTTTTGAACTTTCTTCACTCTAAAAAATGCTGGGTGAAATATGGACAAATCCAGTGACTGGGTTGTTGTGTCCCAGTTGTTGGGATAAATGTTTAACCCAACATTCTGGGTAGTTTTATTTAACTCAACTATTGCTTAAAAATTACTACAGTGTATTTCTTGCTTGAACCCAAATTAACCCAAAATAGGTTGGAAATTAATATGTTAATATGTTCAATAAATGAACATTTATTAAGTTGAATGAATAATAATAAAATAATAAACATTTTTAAACAGCTTATTAATAAATTGTCATCTTTTGATTATTGCTGATGTCTCTGTGTCTTTTTTAATTTACAACCTATTTTGGGCCATTTAAATCATTTTAAGCGAGCCATATAGTAATTTTAAAACAGTAGCTGGGTTAAAGAAAACAACCCAGAAGGTTGAGTTTGAAGTGTAACAGGTTTGCTCTAACTTTTTACTTCATTGCTGGGTCAAATGTGCTCATTATAAAGGGAAAACTGAGAGTTCTTCCCTTGCTGGGATTGCTTTGTGCTGTCCCGTGAGGTTGGTGTAAACAGGTCACCATCTCACTGAATAAAGCATAGAACTCATCGTCCTTAAGGACAACACGTCCCTGGTGGAGAACTCTCATGACATTGACTCTCATGACATGTCATGACTCTCATGACAAGAAAACAGTTATTTTAAATTGCAATGTTTTAAATTGTAATAATAAACAATAGTACTATTTTTACTGTATTTTTGATCAAATAAAATTATATTTGAATAGTAGCGTGGATACAGTATGTTCAATACATTCAATACAAAGTTGTTTTTTAATGTATTTTTTTCATGGCGGTCCAAATGTGACAATTAATAATAATTTGAGAAACTGTTAAATCAATTAAGAAGTGTATAAATCAAACAAGGAATCTATATATCAATGGAAAAATGTTGAATTCATCAAGCAACGTGAATAAAAAATCTAATAAAAATAATTAGTCTAACAGTATATAAATATTATATTATACTTATATATAATATATATTAACTTATATATGATTTCCCGATTTCATTAATAGTACAAAATAATAAAACAAATTAAAAGTTTAAAAAAATGAAAAAAGTAAATGCAGAAAACAATAAATGAAGGAAAAATTAATACAAAAATAAAATTTAGGATTGAATTTAATTAAAAACTAACTATATTTCTTTTATTAAGTCATATATTACTTTATTTATTTTCCTATTACATTTACATATTCATCTATTTATTTATTTTTATTTATGCAGGATTGGACCTCCATACAAATCTGTTTTAGAAGTGAGCATAAAAATAATCAAAATGATGTATCATTTTATATCAAAGGTAATTTTATCAGTGTGGCACAAGCAAGCTACATAAAAAGCTAAAAAAGACTATTAAACTCACAGTAATAATCAGCAGGATTCCTTTGAGGAACGTCAGCAGGGACGTGATGGGCTGAATGATGATCTGGGCCAGAAGAATCCCCAATGAGAGCGTCCATGTAAATGCAGGGATCACGTAGACATGACTGCAGAAGCAAAATCAGGCAAACAGTCATCTTATCCCCCATTGTTTTAAATTACAGCTTCAGTAACTTCAAATAATACCAAACACCACCTCTCAAAATTACAGACCACAGCGAGAGGAAATGACAACAGCACAATACAGTTGTAAGACAAGTATTCTTTACAATTTCCCTGCAAAACATAGACTTAGTCTCTCTAAATCACATCCTGAATGAGGAGAGGCACATTTCTCCTCTCTAAAGAAAACAACAGGGGGCAGGTAATTGTTTTGAAGTGTCTGTCTCTATCTGATAGGAGTGCTTTCTGATCGAGTGCTACATAATACAGTGAGCTTCACAAATGCTTCCATTATATTTATTGCAAAAATACGCTCAGAAGAATAGCACTGTCAAAAAACATATGCATGATACATAACACCATCACTCAAGGGCACAGTTTTACATAATCAATCCATTTTTATGTGTTCCCCCCCCAAAAAAATCTCTTTTCCTCATTGCAAAGTCTTCCCAGCATGCTTTCATATGATGAAATCTCAATGATTCCATCAATACACTCTTTTAAATCTGAGGTTTTGGGGCATTGCCAATTGCATAATATCATCTAAGCTTCCATAATAGAATCATTTTTATAAGGGTAAACACATTCTTTGCTACGTGAAGGCATGACTATGGTGTCAAGGGCAATTGTGGACCTCAGCCACTAAATTTTGAGAGTTTTGCGTCTGTATTACTGTAACATTATTATCTATGTTTGTGGACAGAGGTCAAATTCTACTGTCCCAGAGCAAAGCAAACTTAATTATGACCTCAATTCAGCTAGACCACCATATCCTACAGATAAATATGAGTTTTATAATGGATTAAGAGAACTGCGAATACTCTACCAGGGCTGAAATAACCTATTGATTTGTGCTTGCAGGATCACTTTACATTCACTGTCTCGCTCGCTCGTTCTCTCTCTTTCCACCCTTGGTCACAGGCATCTGCCTATGATGTGTTGTTAATGAAGCATTTAGCCATCGATGTGGTGCAGGCCGCCTTGAGTGGATAATTTTCAGGTTAAGTATTTACTGGGGTGTTGCAAAATAAATTACTTTTGTGGCAATAAGTGCAATTACTAAGAAATTCTGCAGGGAACAGTATAGATGTGAAAACCTCTGTGTTTTCTGCTGATTACAATCAACTATCATAGTTTTATAAGGTTTTAATCATTTTACATAGACATTTTATAGAATAAGAATAGACCACAACAAAAATATCCACCTGCACAATTTGATATTTATATATATATATATATATATATATATATATATATATATATATATATATATATATATATATATATATATATATATATATATATATATAATTCTCTCTCTCTCTCTCTCTCTCTCTCTACATATCATATATATATATATATATGATATCCATAGTGGAAAATAAATATACTAAAATAAATTTGAAATACATTTATTTAATGCTTTTAAAAAATGCATTTATTTAAGGTATACTACAAATACATTTACATATTTATGTACTTTATAAAAATACAATGCAATTGTACTTTTAGTATACTAAACTGGTATACTTAAAGTCTGTCAAATCGGAACAACTAATTTTGTACTTAATACATTTTAACTGTGTGGAAGTAGTGCTGAAGTCCAACTAAAGATATACTGAAGTATATTTGATTGTGCTAAAGTGGAACTATTAAAAGTGTACTTCAGATACACTTTAAATATCTCGCATTTAAAGACCGTTATTATTCAAAAATCATATAATCCTCATCAACAGTATCATTAAAACACATTTAAGGCTTAACAATAAGAAATCTGCAATGTGCACAAGTAGTACTCAAAATAAAGTTTCATTATAATTTTTATATCAGTAAGTCTCTCTCCAGCAATATGTCAGTAAATATGTTAATAGATTTGAACTAAATTTAATATGAAATAAATGTATTTTAAATATATTACTTTTTTACTAGGGATAATATAATATAATATAATATAATATAATATATACTGTAAATGTATTTTTTCTTATGAGGTATAGAAGGGAATTGACCAATAAGTTGCACACAATCTTGGTGCTGTTTATTTGTCTGAAATAAAGTGCTGAAAGCACTATTATTGTGTGAAATAGCACTGATGTCTATTGAATTCTCAGGCATTCGCATATCTAATTTCTACAACCTGAGGTAAATAAAACACAATCTGAGATAATAAAAAAAATAAACACAATCTGAGATACGATTCAGTCAGAACTTGTAATTTTACTATTGACGAGTCGTAGCCTTGAGTTTGGGCCGCAAAAGGAATTCACAACAGGGAAAAAAAAAAAACTATCAATAAATTGTATCCAACTGCACATACATTTCTAATGCTTCTGACATATTGATACTGCCCTCTGATATTTAAGATTCTTGGCTTTTACCGTTTTCTGACTGACCGAGTCCATTTTCATCAGTCTGTCACCTTTGCGGCCCACAGTTCTCTGAATACCACAAAAAGAGGATCAAATGACCAATCAATAAACTTAATCTCTGCATTTTTCTGACGTTTTTAGAACTTCATTAGCACGTTTACTTGGGTGGATTTGCCACTGATGTGGGAATGGTTTCTTACTATGCTACGAGTCTTAAAGCTGCTGAGGGAAGAAAAAGAGGCCACAAACAGACACGATAGAGAAAGAAAGCAAGAATGAAAGACTCAGAATGACAGTATCCTGCCCCAGATGGGAGTACTGACAGCACACATTTGTTTGTGACATCCAACTCCCAGCAGGCTGGAGATGCCCACACCACCATCCCCACATTATGAGCCAAAGCTAAACAGAATGGGAGTACGATTCTTTGCACAATGAGACTTCTTTTGATGCTCTAAAATAAAGCTGCTACATATGCCTAAAGAAAAATGTGAGAGCTGTCTGGCATATTAATAGTTGATTCTAAAACAATTTTATTTGGTTTGATGCAACCATATACGGTATGGCCTATGAAACAGCTCATCGTTTCCCCACTGTCATGTTGTTCAAAACTTATATGACAAAAGGAGACATTTTAAAGAATGTTCAAGCTACTCTTTTCCATACAATGATAGTCAATGGTGACTAATGGCTTTCAGTCTTTTAAAATATAAAGCATTATGAAATTTATCTAAATGACCAAGTCTTCTGAAGCCATTTGGAAAAATACAGAAATTTAAGTCTGTATTCACTAAAAATCTAGAATCTTATTCATGTTTGCATATTCAAATATGGTGTGTGACTTGACAGTGTCGCTTGTTATAAGATGCTTGAGAACCACTATTCATATAGCACAAATGAGAACTGCTAGAGAGTGATTTTGGTGGGGGTTTTTTTTTGGTCATTTTTGGAGCTTGGCACAGCCCCTGGTCACCATTTACTTTAATTGTATTGATACGCGAGTATGAACAGCCTTTTCATTTTGTGTTTTACTTATGAAAAAACATGGATTTTCATGAACCATCTAATGGACTCACCAAACTGAGCTTTATCTTCACTCTGTTGCCAGTATAAACTTGAGTCCCATGAGTCCTTTCAAAGGTTCACCTAAAGCATAATGACTGTAAAAGCTGCATTTCTATCCTGATGATAATCTTTCTCAAAGCACCAAAAGGTAATTTAACTTTAAATATGGTGATTTATTATTTATGTGTGTGGGAATTGAATGCACTAGGTTTAGAACTATACATAAGGTACATTGATTTCCTCACATAGAGCACTGAATGATAAACCTATTTGCTACTGAATTTGTCTCAAGTGGGTGTTTTTTCTGAAAGTGTCTTGCGTTTTAATTAAAATGAAAGACTGTCAGGTTAGGAGGTTGAAATAGCTCAAGGGCAGAGAATACAGCAACAGTGGCTTGGATCCAAGGATCATTTCTGTATGGAAAATTTATGACTAGGATAGATGGTCTGTATCCCATAAATACTTGTTTACAGCACAGTTTTTCAATGAATAATATTAATGATATTCTCATTATTTTCTTAAAGGTGTCATCATTTTATTATTATTCCCTGTGGTCCACTTACAACGTAATTCAACTTTTAGCATACTAAACGCAATCATAATTTTTCAAGACCATTATCTGACCTTCAAGGATTTACAACCCCAAATCAGAAAAAGTTGGGACAGTATGGAAAACGCAAATAAAAAAAGAAAGTAGTGATTTCTAAATTTACTTTGACTTGTATTTCATTGCAGACAATATGAACACAAAATATTTCATGTTTTGTCTGGTCAACTTCATATAATTTGTAAATATACATCCTTTCCTGTCATTCAGACCTGCAACACATTCCAAAAAAAGTTGGGACAGGAGCAATTTAGGGCTAGTAATGAGGTAAATTGGTTAAATAATGATGTGATTTGAAACAGTTGATGTCAACAGGTGATTGTAATTATGATTTGGTACAAAAGCAGCATCCAAGAAAGGTCTAGTCCTTTAGGAGCAAAGATGGGCCGAGGATCGCCAGTTTGCCAACAAATACGTGAGAAAATTATTGAAATGTTTAAAAACAATGTTCCTCAAAGAAAGATAGGAAGAGATTTGGATATTTCACCTTCAACAGTGCATAACATAATTAAAAGATTCAAGGAATCTGGAGGAATTTCAGTGCATAAAGGACAAGGGCGCAAGCCTAAGCTGAACAACCGTGATCTCCGATCCCTCAGGTGGCACTGCATCAAGAATCCTCATTCATCTATAAGCGATATCACCACATGGGCTCAGGACTACTTTGGCAAACATTTGTCAAGTACCACAATACGTAGTTACATCCACAAATGCCAGTTAAAACTGTACTGTGCCAAAAGGAAGCCCTATGTTAACAGTGTCCAGAAGCGCCATCAACTTCTCTAGGCTCGGAGGCATCTGGGATGGACCATCACACAGTGGAAACGTGTACTGTGGTCAGATGAATCAGTATTTCAGGTATTTTTTGGGAGGAATGGATGCCGTGTGCTCCGGACCAAAGAAGAAAAGGATCATCCAGACTGTTACCAGCAACAAGTCCAAAAGCCAGGGTCTGTCATGGTATGGGGTTGTGTCAGTGCCCTTGGCAAAGGTAACTTGCACTTCTGTGATGGCACCATTAATGCTGAAAAGTACATAGAGATTTTGGAGCACAATATGCTGCCTTCAAGAAGACATCTTTTCCAGGGACGTCCATGCATATTTCAACAAACAATCAAAATTTTTTTTCCCCCCCTTTTTTTTTTTTTTTTGGTTTTTGGGAAAAAAAAATTTTTTTTTTTTTTTTAAAAAAAAAAGGGGAAATTTTTTTAAAAAATTTTTATTTTAAAAATTTTTTTTTTTTTAAATTTAAAAAAGGGGGTTTAAAAAAAAATTTTTAAAATTTTTTTTTTTAAAAAAAAAAATTTAAATTTTAAAAATTTGTTTTAAAAAAATTTCCCGGGAAAAAGGGGCCCGGGAAATTTTTCCCCAAAAAAAATTTTAAAAATTTTTTAAAAAAATTTTTTTTGAACTTTTAAATTTCCAAAGGGAAACCAAAAATTTTTTGGGCCCCTTTTAAAAAAAATTCCAAAAAAAAATTTTTTTTTTTTTCCCCTTTTTTTTTTTTAAAAAAAAAATTTATGGGGTTAAGGTTTTTTAAAAAAACCCCAAAAACCGTAATTTTAAAAAATTTTTTTTTTTTTTTTTTTTTTCATGGCCCTTTTTTTAAATTTAAAAATTTAAATTTTTTTTAAAAAAAAAAAAAATTTTTTTTTTTAAAAAAAAAAAAAAAATTTTTCCCTTTTTAAAAATTTCCCCCTTTTAAAAAGGGGGCCCCCTTTTTTTTTTTTTTTTTTGCCCAAATTTTTAAGGGGGGCCCCCCAAAAAATTTTTAAATTTTTTTCCCAAATTTTAAAAAAAAAATTTTTTTTAATTTTTTTTAAAAAAGGGAAAAAAAAAAGGGGGGGTTTTTTTTTTTCCCCCCAAAAAAAGGGGGGGGCCCCCCCCAAAATTTTTAAAAGGGGTTTTTTAATTTTTTTTTGGGGGGAAAAAACCCCCCCCCCCCCCAAAAAAATTTTTTTTTTTTGGGGGTTTTTAAAAAAAAACCTTCCCAAAAAAATTTTTTTATCCCCCAAAAATTTCCCAAATTTTGGGTTTTTTTTAAAAGGGGGTTTTTTGTTTTTGTTTGGACTTTTTTTTGCCCCCAATTTTTCCCCTTTTTTAAAAAAAATTTTTCCTTGGGGTTTTGGGGCCCAGGGGGGGGTTTTTTTTTTTTTTTAAAATTTGGGGGGGAAAACCCCCAACCCCCCCCCCCAAAATTTTTTTTTCTTTTTTTTTTTTTTGGTTTTTTTTTAAATTTTTTTTAAATTAAGGGAAAAAAACCCCCCCCAAAAAAAAAAAAAAACCAAAAAAAACCCCAAAAAAAAAAAAAATTTTTAAAAAAAAATTAAAATTTTAAAATTTTTTGCCAGGGGGTTTTTTTAAAAATTTTGGGGGGGCCTTTTTTTTTTTAAAATTAAAAAAATTTAAAAAAATAAAATTAAATGGGAAAAAGGGCCCGGGGTTCTTTTGGGTTTTGGGGTTTTCCCTTTGGAAAATTTTTGGGGGGGGGTTTTTTTTTTGGGGGGGAAATTTTTTAAAATTTTGGTTTGGGCCCCGGGGTGGGGAAAAACCCCCCCTTTTTTTTTTAAAAGGGAAAAAAGGGGAAAAATTTCAACATTGAGCAGCAAATCAGCACATTAGAATGATTTCTGAAAGATCATGTGACACTGAAGATGGGAGTAATTACATGAATAAATGACCTTTTAATACAAATCAAAATAGAAAACAGTTGTATTAAATTGTAATATTATTTTACAATATTACTATTTTTACTGTATTTTTGATCAAATAAATACATCTTTGGTGATCATAAGAGACCTTTTAAAACAAAAAAAAATCGTACTGACCCCAAATAGTATTGAACATCCAAACACTAATTAATTTACATAAAATAATAAAACTCCAGAAGTACACAATGCTATGGTGCTTACATGGGAATTGTGAATACCATAACCTGGTCATTTGGGTGCCAAAATAGATCCGAAACAGCTTTTATTCAACAATCTTCCAGATATCAAAAGTTGTTTAGTTTAGTTCTCTCACAATACATCACAGAGAAGAAAAATGTGCTTGTGTTTTTGCCGAGAGAAGCTTTAGGAGATCAAACACCCCACAGGCACGATCTAATGAGAGAATTTCCAGCCCTAACAGTGTTTATAAACATTACTCACACTGAGGCCATGATTTGACTGACAAGCAGAGAGTAGAAAATCTGGGGATAAAGTTGAATATCTAGAGAATAAACAATATGATTGACTGTCTTTCTTTGAGATAACTGAATAAAGATATAAAGGCCCTAAGGTTTGATGAAGGCATACATGAAAAGGAAGCATATGCATTTATTTAATCTGGCTGAAAAGAAATGGGTTCTTGTTTAAATGCAAACCTGCTCTTAACATTTAATATCATAACTGTTACATTAAAGGTTGCAGCGTAAAGCAGCTCACCTGGTATGAAAAAGTGCAGCGTAGGCCTCACTTCCCGCCAGAACGTAACTGATCCCGATAGACACACTGTTAAAGAAAGTTCATTATCAGCACTCGTTACAATAATGACACAGTTTCATATTTATGAGGAGCTGTCACAGAGACGAATCAAACAGGAACCTTTACTGTGCCGACTCAAAGATGGACAAAGCCAGATCTTTAATCTTTTTCAATCTTTTGACTACTGAAAGTCATGAAACTTCTTCAAACTTTTAAACTTCAATGTTAAAACATTTCACACATTCAGGAATAAAGATCAACCTTAAAGTGGATTTTGTTATAATGTGTGATGGTTCAGATTTTGTGTGTGATACAATGAAGTTTTTCACCTTTTTGAAGAAAAGATGGATAAGCCTTGGGCTTGCTATCAAGAAAGTTATAACAAGAAACTGATAAAACGTATAACATTTTAGTTAAAGCTGCAGACCATAAGTTTTGTCTCTTTGTCGCCATCCCTGTTTGAAAGCATGGAATTGCAGTTACTTGCAGAATTATCTTCATTGCGTGGGTTGTACTCTGGCATGGCTCCAGCGCGGATGAATATAATGTTTTGAGGAGTATGTGTAGCTGTCAGTCACTGCACCGGTGTGGATACTGTACTTAGTAATCACAAATTCTAGCCTGTCTTGGAATATATGACCCAAATAAGAATTTTCACCATATATTGTCATCTGAACAAGTAAGTAACAAGTCTGCCACGTTTGTTCTGACCAACTGAGGAAAAAACATTACAATGGTGATTTAATCTAACGATCGGTTAGCTCATATCACATCAAACCATGAAAATTATTATTATTGTTATACTTTATTCTCAAATTATTAATGTTAACAACATCAGAATTGCGTGACTATGGCTATAGTGTGTATTAGCGTGCAGATTTCAATTTCTGTACAGTCTAATATCTAATTGTCATACCATTCAAATTTCATATTAAGAAATTCGTTTAACCCAAAAAGCAAACTATGCTTCCTTCAAACTGGTTTTCTTTAAAATACAAATCTTGTGTAATCCCAGGCCATCTGCAATCAGAAGCACATTTAAAACTGGAATATAATTACATTTCATTCACACGTGTTTCATATAATCCTTTCTGGATTACAATCCGCCATCAAAATGATTTTTTTACATTAATTATTCAAAGGCTATAAACGATCCGCCTCCTGCAGGATCCTCGTGTGATAGCCTAGAAGCCAGGAAAACTTCTTTATGTTTACAGACGTGACGTAATGATGCAGCAGCATGCTCGAATTTCTCGCGAAAACCTACCCGTACCACTCAAATTAGAAAACATTATTATAAGCTAACCGTTGTGAATCGGGCTAAAGTAAGGCGATAGTTTTGAACACTGGCTGGTTATGTACTTGCTCAAATATTGATTTTGGATCATTTTTAACCAAAAAAAAAGTTATGGACTGCAGCTTTAAAGTGACGTGACATACGACCAAGTATGGTGACCCATACTCGGAATTTGTGCTCTGCATTTATCCCATCCTAAGTGCACACACACAGCAGTGAACACACACCGTGAACACACACCCGGAGCAGTGGGCAGCCATTTTATGCTGTGGCGCCCAGGGAGCAGTTGGGGGTTCGGTGCCTTGCTCAAGGGTCTCACCTCAGTCGTGGTATTGAGGGTGAAGAGAGCACTGTACATTCACTCCCCCCACCTACAATTCCTGCCAGACCTGAGACTCGAACTCGCAAACTTTCGATTACGAGTCCGACTCTCTAACCATTAGGCCACGACTTCCCCTTTTAAATAATAATAATAATCTAACGGATAAAGATTTAATCTATTAAAAGATCTAATAATAATAATAATAATAATAATAATAATGTATTTATTTAATTTTTAATGACAGCTACAAACAAACAATAAATAAATAGCATGATGGAAGTGAAAAACCTACTTATAAAAGTGAAAAAAACCTACTTATAAACAACAACAAAAAAATATTATAAAGAAGAATTTTAAAAAGTCTCAAAATATATAAAACCATAATACCAAAAATAGTAAGTTAGATAAGTCAATTACCTGATCAATTTCTAAATAAATTAATACATTAAATAATGACTAGTTTGGTAATGACATCTTCAAACAAACATTAAATCAATAAAGAATAAATAAATTGCATTAAAATAAATAAATATATTACGTGATGGTAGTCATCAATCAATCAATAAATAAATGAATAAATAAAATACAAATTGGACTCATAAATACAAATGTAACAAAGCATTTGATTCTAGAGTTTAGAATAAAATATAAAACGTCTTAAGATACATAAAATAAAAAAAAGGTAAATTTTGTCATGAAGAGGAAAGAGTGATTAAAGAGAACTTTTTAACTAGAATCACGGCAAGCTTTTTGTAAAATTGTATTTATTTATTGTATTTTTAAAGCAAACTCTCCTAATTTAAAAATCACAAATGAAAACTTTTCAGAATCTTTCATTATCTGGCACTATATCATTGAATGTTGAAGCTCTGAGTGAGTCAGTCAATAAGTCAACGTACATAAGGTGGTTGTGAAAGAACTACAGAAGGAAACACATAGGAGAAGAGGGAAAGAGAAACCTTGACTTGCACCATCATACAGGACAACGCAGTGTGGATCTGTGGTCCTTGACTGGTTAGAGAACGCAATCTGTCATGGAAGCACATTGATCGAGCGCTAAGCCTCTTGAACACAATGAGCAGAGAATCGATTGGATGTGTGTTAGCCAAACCTGTCTAAATGCTGATAACAAGCTCTTTTCCATTCAGTTGCATGACCGGGCATGCAGAACAGTGCAACAAATGATTCACTGTTAAGTGTCAAAGGCATTTCACAGTAATGACCACTGATGCCCTTGGTGCCTTGCTACTCTTATTTTCCCAGCAAAAATCCAAGCAAAACTCATGCATTTTGGATTCTGTATTTAGTTTTGCATCCATAGAGGACACATGCATGTACAGCAGTCACAATGTCAATGTGGGCAGAACAAATCAATTTTGCTTGAAAATCTATCAAAGAAATTGATTTATGCTGGTTAAAACTTACTTTAAAGTCCTTCAAAGTACTCAAAAACTTTAAATTGGGCTAAAGTAAAGAAAAAAAGATGAAAAATTACAAGACTACATTTCTAACATCGGCTAATTAATAACGGCCCATTTAAAGACGAACAGATGGGCAGCCATATTGGAGACTAGTACAAAAAGCGGCTGACCATTATTTCATTATTCTGCACCATTATTCCAAAGGTGAAATGTTAAAACTGTTGTTCAGGGAATTACAGACATTTCACACATAAATAACACTGCATTTTATGGTGGCCTAGAGAGAATAACATGATTAAAACCTACTTAATGCTTTGATCCAGTGAGGATGTTTGTGTCTGTACCTTCTCAGCAGAGAGGAGCAGCTCTTAACTGCATCTCAGTGACTTCATTAACCTTTTTTGTTGATCAAAAACTAAATGAGATGCTCTGCTCAGTGTAATTGAAGGGGTTCAGTGACATTTTAGCGAAGCACCTTTGTGACACGTTTATGAGGCTGTTTTTCACAGAATCTTGTTTTTAATGGCGAATCCTGTAATAAACGCAAATACTTGAGAATGGCTGATGGCTGATCATGTGGCACCTGCTGGTAGTTTCATTTAGTGACTAGAAAAGGAAATATTGTAAAACGGTAGCACAATTGGGCTTTATGTTTTCTGTTGTTGTTTGCAAGCCTTTTATGGAAACATCTATCATTGCCTCTAAAAAAAAAAAAAAATGATAATAGGCAATGAGAAAAACAGATTTGTGATGTTCAAAGCATTGTAATAATGTCATTTGGTCAGTGAAAAGTACACAATTTTGATGCTATTTCAGGAATACATGTCCCCTGTGACTGAACAAGCATTTTACATTTTATAAAGAATGATTTACATTTTTCCTTTCTGTAAATCAACACATTTTGCGGTATCTTGTGCATCTATTACAAGCAGAGGAATATTTATATTTATTTATGCATAATATTTGTTCTGGATATTATTATTTTTTAAAATATGTGTATTTTTTTATTATTTATATGATTTTGTGCATATATTTGAATATATCTCAGAAAACCTTATATAATATGCATGAATATGTATGGCACTTAAACAACGCTTTTGCTAATAAAGAGGACAGAAAATAAATTGAGGAAATACATGCTGCTTCTTTTCATGCTAGCAGCTTCTCTATGAGCTAATGATCTTATCGGTTTACCTCAGGGCACTCTTATACAAAAAGAGCTTTTGACTCGGAGCCAGTTCAACATTAACGTGAGCTCACAATGCCAACATCATGTTAGAACAAAATTTAAGAGCCCAACAAAAGTACAATACGTTTACAGTTCATGGCGAATTACAAGTTTTAGTAGCAAAGCTCTATGTGAAATTTATGAATGCCGTCTCGTGTTTCAATACAATAAGTTGTGCGATGTCAATGCATATGGCCTCTATACAGCCTGATGGTATCCAAAAGTGCATGACTCATCTTTGCATCACTGGGAATAATGTTGAAAGGTAAAAAATTTAATTAGATGGGCTAGATTGTATACCCAAAATGCCAAAGGCCAGAAACTATGTAACACATAATGAAAAATACATTTTAGTTTAGTATCTAGAGTGCAAATTATGGGGCGAGGGGTGAAAGGTGGTTTTACTCCTTTTACAGACCTGCCAACCTTGGAATTGTTTTTTGAGTACCACTTGTGTGATGGCAACGGGGTGGGGGGGGGGGGTGCATATATACATATGCATATATCATATGTAGTGTTAGGATAACGTTATTTATGTTAAATATTTCCCAAAGGTCTGCACTCGGTCACATACTACAGCTGCACGATTCTGGATAAATTGAGAATTACATTTTTTTTTGTCTCAAACAGAGATCACATTTCTCCCACGAAACAAAATAATGTGTGACAAAATATTATTGCTGCAGTCTATTTAAAAGTGTTTAATTTGAACAAATTATTAAACATTTCAATTAATGTATATTTATAATATATTTAGTTAATATTAAAATTATGAAAAAGTGGTTTGAATGAATGATTTAATGTCTCACTCATAAATACTTCACTTGTTTCTTTACTGATGAATCAGCGTTTTTGAACGAATCTCTTGATTCAATCACAAATACATTTAAGTCACTTGTCGCCATCTAGTGGCGAAACAACGCAATCGACACAAACGTTATTTGAAGCGCCAGTTAACTTTCAAAAGGTCTATTTTGATCGCTACCATAAACATCAGTGTTTATATCTGAACTATTAACTTTGATCCCAGTATTTCTGTGATAATATGAATGACTGTAATACAGAAATAATACTGTATAGTTGAAAAGACTGTTTGTGAAGCTGTTACCCAAACACGGTAACTGTCTGCTCTGTCAGCAGCTGCGCGAGCAGATTTGAATGTTCCGGTAAGACTTTTGTAAAGGTTTATTAGACACGGGCGAAGCTCTAGTGCAAATATATCAGTATTTATCCAAGTACGCACACTTTTTTTGGACTAAAAGCCCTAATATTAGGACGCTGTTCAGTGAGTGCAGCTATATGAACACAAATAAACCGCAGCAGATCTGGCTGAATATGAATGTGTGCTTTTATTCTATTCACAGTTCGTCTAGAATATCAATGCGATCACGTCACTCCAGAGGATTAAGTTAACTCAACTCAATATTTTAACTTTCCACATCCACCACAACCCGTTTACCTTAGTTGTAAGTACCGTGTGTACTGTCCTCTTAAGAAATCAGACGGCGGGAGTAAAAAGGCGCGAGACCGAGCTGTCTATTTGCAGTCTCTTTTTAATGATAGGTCTACGCATTTGTCAATCATCCCACTTGCTAGATGGGGAATGAACCCAGCGCTCTGATTGGTCGAAGTCCTCTTTCGTTGCTGTTGCTTGATTTAAGTAGGCTATTGTGCGTGCGCAAAGGCGTCACCAGGTTTTTGCGTAGTTTAAAGTGACAAATCGTACCTGCGTACTTTGAGGTCAAAATGCGTGCCCGCTACGCAAAATGCGTACAGGTTGGCAGGTCTGCTTTTATTAAAGCTTGTGCCAGGCTGGATGGGGACTTGGTTGTGCTCTAGCTGGTGGATACTCATGCTATTCACTTTCAAAACTCAAACTAAAAAATGGTAACTAATGGTAATACTAAATGAGCTGGTTTTATTAAAACAAACACACAAAAAATAAATAACAATATTTAGCATTACTGCATTTAGCATTTAGTCTAAATACATTAATTTACACCTTACACCTACATTTTTATGGGTTAAATCAGTTAAAAATGATCTTTAAAGGCATAGTTCACCTAAAAGTAAACATTTGCTGAAAATCTACTCATCCTCAGGCCATCAAAGATGTAGATGAGTTTGTTCCTTCATCTGAACAGATTTGGAGAAATTTAGCATTACATCTTTTGCTCACCAATGGATCCTCTGCAGTGAATGGGTGCCGTCAGAATGAGAGTCCAAACAGCTGATAAAAACATCACAATAATCAACAAGTAATGCACATGAGTGCAGTCTATCAATGAATGTCTTCTGAAGTCAAAATTGCATGTTTGTAATAAACAAATCTATCAAGACATTTTAAACTTCAAACGGTCGATCCCAGCTAAAATACTCTATTATGGATAGAGGACTCTATTATGGATAGAGCTTTTTCCAACGAAAACGTTGTCTCATCTTAATCAGAAAAGACATGCACAGATCAAGCACTATTTACAAGCAGAAACAGTTCTAAACAAATATGTTGGTGCGTTTCTATGTGTAGACAGGGGATGGACTTTTTCACTAGATGAAGCGTTATTATGAATTATGGACCGGAATTTTGACCAAAAGTAATGGTTTAATGTTAAAATGCCTTAATGAAGGATTTGTTTCATGCAAACATGCAGCGTTTTGCTTCACAAGACGGACTGGAGACATGTAGATTACTTGGCCATTATTGTAATTTTTTTTGGTTTGGAGTCTCATTCTGACGGCACCCATTCACTGCAGAGGATCCATTTGTGAGCAAGTGATATAATGCTACATTTCTCCAAATCTGTTCCAATGAAGTAACAAACTTGGCTACATCTTGGATGGCCTGAGAGTGAGTACATTTTCAGCAAAGTTTCATTTTTGGGTGAACTATTCTTTTATGGTAATAATTAGAATTTAAAACTTTTTACAGTGTAGTGAAGCTGTTGTTCAGCCATTGCTTTTCTGGTGAAACTTGTTAAGCAGCCTTGACATAAGCATGCTATGCAGAGACTAGCATCCAAAGCAACACCATATGCTGGTGGTCAGCTATGCCAGACTTTTCAGCAGGACATTTAAGCCCTCAAACCTTTTGAATGAAAGACTCACAATTGAAAGAGCAGAACAAAGTTGAATGCACGGCTGGTGTGTTTGCCCAGGAAGAGAACACCCAGCACGTGCAGATTTGGCTGAAGGTCCTCAGCTTGCCTCCGTGCTGTGACGCCCCTTTGCAGAAGAACCGTACCTACAGAGAAAAACACACAGGGAAACATTTTATTACCATCCATCTCAGAGACATAACCATGGAGGAAACAGAAGTATAATTACAGTTAGAATGAAACAAGTCAGCAGTTACAATACAGGGAGATTTCACTTGGCCCTAAAAGAGCCCCCTAAAGAAGACCCCTTTTTCTCCCATAGGAAACAGTCATTAGTTGACAGCTTTTGCTGCCCAGTGGCCAGAACGTTGGTGCGTGCACCCCCATATCTGCCACAGATGAGCAGAACCATCCTTCAACCCCTCCGAGGTGCCGTCATATGACTTTCACACGCTAAATAATGAATTGTTGGAGAGATAGATGTAAGAAAAGGAGGGAAAACAGAGGTGAATTAATATGGCCAGAAATCAGAGAAGTTTGCAGCAGTGAGGAATCAAATTCGGAACAGCAGGAATAATTCATACTGCACTCCTCTTCAGTACACAACACAGCAGGCTGCAGGAACATACACACTCCCAGCCAAACCCTTCAGCAACACTCACACTCCCATTATCCTGCACACACCCAGGTTAGCATATATCACTCTCTTTCTAAGGCAGCTCTAGTCTCTTCACTGGTAAACAAGAGTCTCAATGCTGTCTAGAACAAGAGCAGCTTATGTCAAGTACAAGAAGAAAACACACTTTTACCACCGTGAATATTATCAATGTTTGTATGGAGAACAATTAATAAATGAATATTTGAATGTATATTTAATTTAATTTGAAAATAAACAGTTAAAATACATAATAAAATAATTATAAAAATACAGTTATAAATAACAAATATAAACAAATATGCAATTATAAACACAGACTATTTTTTTCATAAATATCAATATATAATTGCTAATCTGAATGTATAGTTATTAATTCAAATATGTAATAAATAAATACATACATAAATAAATAAATAAATAAATAGTCATTTTAGTTAATAAATAGTTATTTTCAATTGCAATAATATTAAACAGTGTTACTGTTTTTGTATTGTATTGTGATCAAATAAATGCAGTCTTGGTGAGCATAAGAGACTTCTTTCTAAAAACAATGAAATAACCTTACTGACCCCAAAATTTTTAACAGTAGTTTAAAATGTAAAACAGCAAAATATCAAACAAATAACTTAAAAAAACACTGAAATTTATAAAAAATAGCCTGGTCCCAACAACACAATTCAACTTTTTGGTTAAACTTGTACCATCGTCAACTGCAGTCTCGTTGTTTATGATTATCAGTCGTGTCTTCCTGTGTGTTGTGTTTCCCCTCCTCTCGTGCCCATATTTGGTTTGTTCCTGTTCCTGTCCCCATTTAGGTTATTAGTTTATTAGTCTACAGGTGTGCATGTTTAATTATCCTATTTACTCCTCTGTATTTAAACCCTGTGTTTCCATGTCTCTAGCGTCAACTGTTAAATGTAATTTCAGATGTGTTCCTGTGTTGCTCCTTGCTTAAAGTCATTAAAGATGGTATTATTTGGTTTATCTTCAAGTCTCCTCGTTCTGTGCATGGTGGACCGTGACAATGGTGTTGTTTTGTGTTTTTATTTACCAAAGTGCTATTACAAAAATTACTATATAGGAATAGTCAAAATTAATCCTAATTTAAATATTACTTAAATATCTCTTTCTCTTTCTTTCTCTCTCTCTCTATATACTGTATATATAAACTCCAGAATTTGTACTTAAGAGGAGATTGATGGAAATACAACAAGAAAAAGACAAACCATTTTTCTGAAAGTAATAAATGGTGCTACGCTCAGTATTACTTCACATTCACCTTTCTGTGCTGATCTCCCAAGGGAAAATAAACAGACCCATAACAGATGTTACATATAATTCTGTTGACACAAGCGCCATCAATATTATTATATTTAGTCAGAAATAGATGTGAATTAAAAAAAAATACATGGTGCAGAAAACATTCATCTGGATGCGTTTCTAACTCCGTCTGAAAAACAGAGCGCTCAAAAGTATTGCCGAGTTTCTACTTTTCATTAGGATGACAAATCACTTTCCAAATCGTTTATGTCAGTCAGCCACCAATCTCCCTAATGATGCTTTGGCACGCAATCTGATTGGATTTTTTTACATTAAGTTAAGACTACTGTACCTGTACGGCACAAATGACAAGGGAATGGGCTGTGGAGAGTAGCTGGCTAGAACATTAATTTCTGAGAGGGACCCATCTGCTTGCAGAAAGGGACGGCCAAGTAATTAGGATCGAGAGCTGCTAGAGCTCAACACCTGTCATAGATACGCGAGTGTGTGTGTGTGTGTGTGTGAGAGAGAGAGAGAGAGATCAGCACAGACACATCATTATGCTGGAGGTGAATTTAGGAGGGTGAATGTGCATCACAACAACAGTCTCCACTGCCGCCAGCTCGGTCAGACGTCCACCTACTGTTAGATAACAATTAGAGATGCGCAGCACTCGGTCAGCCTCCACACAAACACCTTAATATGTAATTTCTCAAAGCAACTGTGCACCATGAAATCAAAACTGGAGTTTTATGGCTGTTAACTCTGAGGCCATCTGTGTGCTAGACACTCCTAAAAGTTCACAAAACAAACTTTTAAGAGATGCAGAGGCCCCAAAGAGCATTTGAGCAGCTTAGTCATGCTTAAAGGGACAGTTCACCCAAAAATCAACATTCACCTTCATGTCATTGCACACCTATGTGACTGGAAACAATTTTGGTTCTTATGTGGCACATGACTTAATGCCAAACAGCAAAGCACCAATGTGTGTCACCATATTTCATTAGGGCTGTTTACATGAGTTGATCAAAGATTTGAGAGTGACTTAAATTTCATTTCATTCTGTTCAGGAGTTGTACACTATAGCAATGATGTCTTTGGAGCATGACAATTTTGGACCCCTGTAAATTTATTGCATAAACAAAATCAGCTAAGGCATTATTAAAAAAAATGTTCGTGTTCTGCAAATGAAATGTCATACTTTTTATGAATTTATTAAATCATATTAAGTTTAAATTCAGATTTAAGGTGAGTGAATGATGACAGCATTTTCATTTTGAGGTGAACTATTCCTTTGAAAATGACTGAATGCTTTGGCATTAAATATTAAACCAAGTTGTTAAGTTTTCAAGCAAAATAAAACACATTTTAAAAAAAAGTTTGCAAGGCTTCAAATGTAAAACAACTCTATATATATAGGGTACAACGGGGCTAAAGGCACACCTTAAGAAAAAATTAGCTATTCACGGAGCCTGAAATGTATTACTGCCAGGACCACTATTGTCAAAGATGACTGACAATTAGCATACAGTTTGGATTGGCGGCATGGGCGACATTTGACTCTCGAGTCAGGGGGGCAAAAAAAGAAAGGAAAATTAAATATTTTTCGAATGTATGCAGCAAAGCAATGCGCTACCGTATTGCAACGCATTGTGTTAATACAGCGCAGTGTAGAATAACTTAAAGAGGTTGCCTGCGTTTACTAAACTGTGGAGCTTTGACTGCTGCTGATTTGAATGGCGATGCTTCCCGTTTTAGGTTTCAGTCGATGGCCTTTAATTTTTTAACCAGAAATGTGCGCGATAATGTTCCTGAACTAAATGAAGATTAATGTTTGGCGCATGATGTGTTTATTGAACCAATCAGATAAGAGTAAATGGAGAGTCAGCAAGAGCCTCATTTGATTGGCTACAAAGGTGGACCCGCCCTCCCCTCACGCTTGCAAAACTCAGTTAGTGAGAGAATCGTGCCAAAACTGTAAGCGCAGATAAAAGAAAGACGGAGCTGTACATATTGGATTATTTCGGGAAATGTTTGCCCTACATACACGACAAGTCATTTAGACATTTGACAGTCTGTTTTTTACACATAAGATTGGTTCTACGCGGTCAATCCATTTTGCAGTTCTTTAAACTGTTGTTTTCACTTGCAAATCACTGATCACAGGCTTGCAGTGCTTTTGATGGTATTTTGGCAAAAAAAAACTTGCCAAAAGTGCAAGCGCAGAAAAATGGAAAGCGGAAGAATACAGATCATATTTATCTTGCGTTAGCATGAATCTGCAGTTTCACAATACATGAATAACACTTGCAAAAAAAGTAAAATGCTGCAAATCTTTTTTTTTTGCGCTTGAATCTTGATTTGCACCTTTACAAAACTTTTCTTGTGCATGCAAATTTAATTTACGTTTGCAATCTTATGTACACTTGCACAACTCTTACCCTACACATGCAAATCTTTTAGGCATTAAATTACCTTCATATCCGCGCGGTCTCAAAAAATTGCCTGCACGCGGACGGGGTGCTCGGCTGTCCACAAGCCCTCCTGATGACAAAAATGACGTAATGCGGACGGTGCGCGGACGCATGAACTGGATCTCGCTCAGGACGTGCGCTGTCTGTGGAAGTTTGGTCAGGACCGCTTCCAGAATTAAATCACTGAGGCATTTTTGTCCCGTCCATTGTTTATCACTGATATTTCGAGAATGAATCCAGCATCATTCCTGAAACTTTGCAGCATATATGTGTCCGAAAAACTAAAGTTTCATTCAAATTCTGAACGGATATAGCCTAGAAAACACACAAAGCGCGCTCCCATTATTATTACTAAAAGCGTCACTCATCAAAGTTCATCGCAATCTCACAAAGTTCTGTTATAATCAAGATCTCTAAACTACACAATGAATCTACAATGAATTTGCATCGCACCTGCACTTAGTTAGTCATCATGAGATGATTCACGAGCGTGCAAAACTCCGGTGCTTTCAGCTGTGAGTGAATTCTGAAAAACTACAACATTTATGATTGGCCATTGCGTTGAAGAAATCAACAGATATGTCTTTGATTGGATACAATGCTCAACACTGCAAAAACACCTTGGATAGTTTGTTTGCTTTCGTTTGAGGGTATTTAGCGCCGTCTAGTACCCACATACAACCGGGCCTGGGCTGACATCAGAGATTCCATGACTGACGATATCCTTGCCCCCCCCCCTCCCCTAATGTCGCCCATGATTGGCGGTATGGTTCTGTTCTGGGCAAGGACTCCCTGGGCATCCATGCAGCCTAGCATGGATAAGAGCAGGGAGAGCAGCAATAACCCCCCAGGGTAAACAGAACAGAACCAACATAAATGTATTGCAGATATCATTTTAGTTCAATATTTTAATGTAACCTTATATATGAGATAATTAGATAATTGCAAAAAAAAAAAATATATACGTTTGCATTGAACATTAATGGAGCAAAAGATTTTGTGTGAAAATAAATCATTCAAGTTGTTTATTTTGTTTAAAAATCTTATAAATGTATGAGGTGGCAAGAGGGGCCTTTTACCCCACACACGGTACTGATACAAATACTTCAGCTAAAATAATGTTTTTTTTAAATAATATCTAAGTTAATACTTGTTCAAAACAATCACTTGTTTGCAATGTTTGTACTATTTTCTGCTTATTTTGAAAAATAAAAGAATACATTTTTGTTCAATAAATATACTGTCATTAAAATATGTTAATTTAAAATATATATTTTAAAATACAGAAACAAAATCATTTTAATAAGTAAAGATTCTGAAAGAACTGAAGGGAAACCCATAATAATTGAATATATATTTACAGTACTAACAACAAATTATATTGTATTATATGATAAGATTAATATCATGTTTTTAAATATGATGGTTTCATTATAAACATGGTGATTATCTCTAATATGGACACCCAACATAATATATGATATTTACCATCTGAATCTAACCATGTCATGTCAACAAATGGAAAAGTCAGACATCTATTAATTATCATGTTAATTACTTAGTGTCACGGTGCACACACGAGGAGGAGCAAGGAACACGGAGACGAGGAGGTAAACTCAAATGTAGACCAGACAACACGAAACTGAACAGACAGGACTATAAATACACAGGGATAATCATAGATAACAAGACAAACACAGCTGGACAATAATTAACCAATAATCACATCAGATGAGGACAGGAAACAAACCGTATATGGACACAAGAGGCGGGAACACATGACACACATGAGTCATGACAGAGGACTGACACTTAGAGGGATACGTCAGTAAATATGTTAATAGATTTGAACTATACATAATAAATGTATTGTAAATATTATCGTTGTTTTCACATTCTCTATTTGAAAAAACTTTAAAATGATGGATTTGGACAAAAAAAATAAAATAAAAAGTTATACAAGTTATATAAACAGTTATAAAAGAGTTATACCTGTACGCCTTCTTGGCTTATTGCTCTTAATAACTCTATTAACATCAATCGAGTCTCACACTTTATTCTCTATTCTCATTCCTGCATGTTCCTTTCAAAACGGAAACCAAATTGTCAGACACAAGCTTTGCTTTCTGATGGACAAAGGCAAGGTTTTAAACCAAAGGAGGAAGACCTTTCAGAAAACGTACAAACAAATATAATTTTAGATGTTTAATTACTATGTGGAGCTTTAGGATCGCTAGATGAGGGCTTAAACAATTTTTTGTGAAAATCTTAAATTCAACATTTTTCACTTGTTTTGCCTGTAGCTCGTAAGTATGTGCATTCCGGCTCATTTTGCCAGCACAGGGTCTCTCTCTCTCTCTCTCACACACAAACACACACACACACACACACACACACACACACACACAGATGTTGGTTTTTGTGGTTTATGGGGACTCTCCATAGGCGTAATGGTTTTTATACTGAACAAACTGTATGTGCTATTGCCCTACACCTACCCTACACCTAAACTTAGCCCTCACAGGAGACTGTGTGCATCTTTAGATTTTCAAAAAAAAACCATTTAGTATGTTTTTTAAGCCTTTTGAATTACGGGGACATAGGCAGTGTCCTCATAAACCACCTTCATATTGTAATAACTCTGTCATACCCATGTCATTATACAAATTTGTGTCCTCATAAACCCGCACACTCACACACACACACACACACACACACACACACACACACACACACACACACACACACACACACACTGTATGCTAAGAGGATGATAAGAATATATGATAATAGTGATAAAAGTGGAGTGATGCAAACAGTAAACAATTTATATATTTTTTCTAGGCTAGTGTATATTAATGTAATATTTTCAGCCTTTATTATCAAGAAAATTAACCAAAATCCATCTCAGATCATTCACTAGCAACTCCACTAGCAAAGGGAAAACATAAGACCATTTTACACTTTTTTTCTTTCAAAAATGCACTTTGTCAGAATGCATGGCTACTTTTGAATGGCTGTCAGTGGAGAAAGACACTTTTTGTGACCAGATGGTGTAGATACAGTGTCTACCAGCATGAGCAAACTGAGTAATGACGTAAACTAGGCTTTTGGCTATTAAAAGACAAGAACAAAGCCTTCGATATGTTCAAATGTCTTGTTTCAATTGGAAATATGTCAACACAGGAAAGAAAATTTGTCAAACCATTTCAAGCCTTGCTCAGACAGGCATCTAGTATCCAAATGTTGCCCCCCATGTCTATTTACTGTCCATCAATCAAATCTGGAATGTAATTATGTTTTCAAGTTAAAAGTTCTTCACACAAATTAGCCCAAAATACTGAATCAATGTCATGCTGTAAACTTGGAGCAAGACCTAACAATATTTCCCTTACTTGTACAAGATGGAATGAGTGACATGCAAGTCACACCAAAAAAGAAACATGAATATTTCAAAACAGTTGTCATCTTGTCTATCCCTGAAAATGTAGGATGACAGCAAGTCTTGAGGGAAAGACTGTGATAGGAAGAGTGAGAGAAAGAGTGGGAGAGAGAAAAAAGTTTGTCTGGCTAAAAAAAAGAGCTTTGTAACTTGATATACTTCATATCAGAGTTGTTTATGCTTTCTGTGGACTATACTGTAACACTTATGTGACAAATCTTACAGATCATCAGCAAAGCTCTCCTTGTCTACGGTGGTTTTTCCGTAAAGAGATTCTTAGAAGGAGATTTTCCAAGAAGTCCAGTGGTCAGGATCATATGACCATAAATAGCACTGTGGACTAAACGGCTGTTTCTGTAAGATGCATTTAAAGCAGACATCTTAACAGTTAAAATGGACATTGAAAAAGTGGCTGCTGATGAACCAATAATGCAATATAAAACATAAAATATATTATTTAGTTTCTATGTTTTATTTCAAATCTTTAAAATATATACAGTATATTTATCCTATCATTTTAATAAGGTTTATAAAAGCAAAATATAAACTATTTAAATAAATACACTTGATATGATCATGAATATAAACCAGTCATACAAACAGCCTTATTCACCATCACATATTTTTATTTAAACATTACAATTATTTTTTTTAGAAATATACTGTATATACAACACATAAAATACATTTTAAATAATATATTTATTTTTCTAATATAAAAAATCTAATGTTTCAATACATTTAATGTTTTGATCAGTGCTGTCAAATGATTAATCGTGATTAATCGCATCCAAAATAAAAAGTTTTTGTTTACATAATATATGTGTGTGTACTGTGTATATTTATTATGTATATATAAACACACAGACATACAGTATATATGTCGAAAATATTTACATGTATTTACATGTATATATTTATATTCATGTAATTTGTTATATATAAATATATTAAATATATAAACATAACAGTTTTCTGAAATATAGGGGTGCCCCCGACTAAGGATTTTCATAGTCGAATCGGAATTTTCGAATCTTGCCAATAGTCGACTGATAGTCGAATCATATGTATGGGGGCGGGGCCAAAATACATTACCAAGAATCAAGTCAGACATTCGACAGTCGTAATTACTGAAGTTAACATGCAGGGAAAATGTGTAATGGATGCCTCGCAGATACAAAAATAATGTTTTATGTTTTGATTAAAAGATAGTTAACATTAAACGTCAGCAAAACCCTAAGAATTCACAAAATTCTTTACAATAGTGCTCTCATTATAACGTTATGTATATGACAGTAGTTATTAATGTTCTGCATTTGAGCTGCGCGTGCTGAAGATGAACAGTAGAGTGAAGCTTTTGATAGCAGGTTTTTAATCAGTGGGATTTAACTAATTTATCTCATATAGAATACGGTTCGTTATTTATACAACATAACGTCAATATTACGACTTATAGGCTATCTGCACAAAATGCCCTGAATGCAGAAGTGAACGTGTCTGTGCGGCTCTTAATGAACTCTTGTTGTGGACCCGTTCTTCACACAACAACGCGCAGAAACACAGCAACTAAACTCTAAAAATTCACAGCGTTTTATTATAATAGTGTTCTCATTATAATGTTATGTATATGACAGTCCCAGTCATAGTTATTAATATTCTGCATTGTTGTTTGTAGTGCTCGCGCTGCGTGCTTGAAGAGATCACCGTTACTACAATGAAGCTCTTTACTGCAGCTCAACTCAAATGCATCTTATACGAGATAAATAATATATACACGATATATATAAACCTGCTGAAATTTTTTGAAATCACTTATACCCTACCTGATCGTAAAAATCCAGTCTTTCACTCTGTCTTGTTAAAGATTTAAATCCTTGCCGCCAAGATGTTGGATTAAGAAAAACTTAAATATATAGAGGTGGTTGGATTTATTCATGCATGTTAAACATATTTATTAAAAGCTTCTTTCTTTTCAGATTCTTATTTACATCATTATCATAATAAGCTGCATATTAACTTATTGGGAGAAAACTGGTAGTTCTATGTGAAATCAGACATTGAGCACCCCCATATAGCCAAAATGGCATGATCATAACACCCCGCGAATATTCGACTGTGAGACTGGGAGTCGAATCGGAAGCATCTAATCGAAGCATCGAATCGTCGACTATTCGGGCTCACCCCTACTGAAATATATACATAAATGTTTGTCTATATATTCATAATAAATATACACAGTACACACACATATATTATGTAAACAAAACTTTTATTTTGGATGCGATTAATCACGATTAATCGTTTGACAGCACTAGTTTTGATATATATATATATTTATAGTGGGATTTTTTTTATTTGATCCACTGCTGATTTTGTACGTTTTCCTACTGACAAAGAAATGATCAGTCTATGATTTTACTGGTAGGTTTATTTGAACA